>JAQQSU010015850.1:0-11074 GCA_028627135.1 Pseudochirops cupreus
AGATCCATCCTGCCCTACCAAAAAGTGACATAGGAGAGAATAGACTGGGGGAAGGGGGAAACACTGGGATGGCTGTTTTGGGGTGGTGGGCGGGGGAAAGACGGGGAGAAAATATGTAACTCAAAAAAAAATTTTTAATAAAAAAAAATATAAAAAAAAAAGAAAAAAAAATTCTGTCAAAATTCTAAGACCCCAAATTATTGTCATTTTGATGACTTCTTTTCTCAGAGTAGAAAATTATATTCACTATAAAGTTGGTACCATGGAAACCAGTTCTCCCTGAAACAGCACACCTGATCCTTTTTTTTTCCTTTGAGATGTCCTTTGAGAACTGAAGAATAAAAATGATGTGGCTAAGACTTTATTCAGAACAAGAACTAAAAATTCCAACTAAAACTCATCTGTATATCTTCAAATGAGTTTAAATCCTAACAGTATCCTCACTTTTAAAAACTGTGTTTAATAGTACGGTATCTGAAAATGCTATCACAATCTTATTATTAAGAGTAGGGTCTGTCAACGTTAGAACTAACACCCTTGGTCTCAAAACCACAGTGTACATTCTTAGTATATAGTATTTTTCTCATATGATTAGCAGCCAAAAGAAACAAAAAGAAGTATTCTTTTGGATGGCATACAATTTTGACTTTTAAGCCCATTTAGCTTTATATGATGAAGGATCATAATGCTGCTAGTGGCAGTGGTAATATAGTGGACTGTGCTGGGTCTGGAGCCAAGAAGAGGGGATGGGGGGGAGGGAGCATTCAAGATGAGCCTAGGACACTTCCTTGCTATGTGACCCTTGGCAATTCACTCAATGCCTATGTGCCTCAGGCAACTCCCTAAGACTTATCTACCAAGTCCTAGAAGGACTGCCAACTGTTGCAGTCACAGTGAAGAGGGAGTTCTGGAACAATCAGATCCTTCAGGGATTTGCATTTTCTGTTTGTTAGATCAGAAGTATGTCAGTAGCTATTGCTAAAATGACTTTTCATTCCAACATATTTACAACAGAGTTAAAGAGAAAACAGAACTAAAAGAGCAACAAAACTAATAAAAGTTGGTTCCATTTGATATTCTATTTGTAAGGGTAAGTTGGTTGGTTATTGTCCTTGGTTCTTGAAGAGGATCAAAATGACATCACTATGTTAGAGTCAAGTTACAGTGTGTGTCTGACTGTGGCTGCTCAGACTAATATGAGCTTGGAATGCTTTATCACAGGTCAAGCACCAATAGTCCTTGTGAACATTTGGGGTGGCCTCTCTAAATGTGCACATCTAGGGGGAGGTATTATTTAGGGGACCCCAGATCAGTCAAACCTACCGGATCAAATAGCAAAATGTACAAATACACTGAGATAAAATGATGTGCCCCATCAGAGAAGAATGGTCTCAAGTTCTAAGGATGTGTCCTTTTCTGATTCTGAATGGTCCCTCTGTACCAGGTAAAGGTAGTCAAGTCTTGAGTAGTCCATTTGCATATGAAAGTCAGTCCAGAAACTCTCTAGAAAATTGGCAAAGGATTAGGATCTACATGACTCACTGTTTTTTGGATTTTAAAGTTTCAAGTTAATTGGGACAGAAAGGGCGTATGAATATTACGTCAGATTATGAGTTTTGGTTTCAGACCTTCCATCCCAAGGACCGAAGGGTATCTCAGATATGAGAGGATCTGACCTCCCCCTACCAAATATGAAGATGATTACTCAACTTGGAGTTTAAGGCTTTATTTGATCCAAAATTCATTCAGGTCTTCTAAGTCCCCTTCACCACCCTCTTCCCCCCAGTAATAGTAGGCAGTACCTCTTTTTAGAACATCCAAACAACTGCATGAGAACAGAAAAAGCATGGTATTATTAATGTAACGCAGTTCATAAGAACTCAGATATTTGGAATATAGCCAAAAATGTGACTTAGGGTAGTTACAAAAGAAATTATTTGCAATGACACATTCATCCATGATAGGTGACTATCACCTCCTTCGTATCTTCCCAGGTAACCTACCTTGCCGATGCTCACTGGCTTATAATTTAAAACCTCAACAGGAGACACATTATATAACAAAGCAGTCAGTGGACATACCCATACACATACATGTGCTAAGTCCCTTTTCCTCCTCATAATTCTAATTTCCCCCTCCCCAAAGAGAGAGAGGTATTTCCCATCCTTGGGAGGAGGGGTGTGTGGGGCACTGGATGATTTCTTATTGTTCTGGCAACAGCAGAACCCTGCCAATGTCTATCTGAGCCATTGCACATACGTAATACTTCACAAAGCCCTGGACTCTTTGCCTTCTGTTATCAATAATGCTCTAATCATCTTCTTCCAAAATCAAGCATAAGGGTCAGCATCCTAGGAGAGGAAATCTGGAACATCATCTGGTATGACATACAGTGACTTTCATATCTGTATTAACTTTCATATTGTTTTGATTGAAAAGTTTTCCTACCTGGACTCCACAATGCTGTGACAAAGACCCATATGCCTATCTCTTAAGCTTGATAAGATTGGGCAAAGTGAATTAAAAAACATGACTGGAAAAAAATAAAATACTATTTAAAAAATAAAAAACAAGAACCATGAGGGATGGAGAATGTGACATATATCATGTTCCATGGTGGTTTGCAGAGGCATGCCCTCTCCACTTGTGATTCCTACCCTCCCGTGAGCCCTCCTACAATAAATACTAGTATTTCCCAGCTAATTAATAAGTTCTTCTAAAATTGCCTTAGTTTGTTGGGGAAAAAGAAAACCTGTCTGTACTTTGTACTGAAATGAAAATTATTTTGTGACGTGTCCCTTACAAAAATCTAAACCCTGTGTGGGTAGCTGATTCAAATGACTGCCCCTATCTATCATGTTCCGTGTAAGATCTCACAGTGTCAACAGTCTTTGTGGCTTATTATTATAATTATTGTCTGTATCAGGATGTATTAAATGAAAAAGAGAGGAAAAGAACAGGAAGCTTTTAGAATGGACATATTATAAGCTTAATGGGTACAAAAGATGAATGCTTCCCATTGTCTGGCATGCATTATGCCACAACTGTAAACTTGCTGATACTGATGTTAGCTTGCACTCAGAGTGGTCAGAGGCGGAAACTCTTAGGACTTTACTGTAAAGCAATGCCTAGAATAGTTTGAAGATGTGCAAAAATGTTTATGTTGCCAAGTCAGCAACCATGGGGAACGGCACCAGTAGAGCCCATGAAGAGTGCTGATAGTCAAGTAAGTGGATGTGACTGTTGATGGAGTGGACAGCCTTACAAAGGTAATGACAGGATCCTCTTATCTCAAGATTCCTCCTTGTGTCATTCTCCTTTAAACAAGAAAGTGTCCCACCTGACATAGGCAGGTTCATGGTCTAATACATCTTGAATAATGAGGTCATTCTAGTACATGAATTGGCCACTCCAAAGAATGACCTTCACCCGGGAGCAGAGCTAAGGAAGACTCATCGGTCAGTCTGTGACTTTCAGATCCAAGCCTGCAAAACAGTTTGAGGTTGTTACAACCTTCTCCCTTCTTTCACAACAAATTCATCTGAGCACTACATGATGCAAATGTTTTATGATTAATTTTAACGTGTCTATCATCAAGCATCCCCGAGTCTACTGTGCTGGAGATCAAGGAGTGAAACCTCTTCCCTTTCCTTTTAAAGAATCAGACATTTTCCTAAGTATATCTGTACAAAGGTTTAAATGATTCTTGGGTGCTAAACCATGGTATTGGAAAGTCTAAGAAGACAGTGGTGAGCTTCTGCCAGTATTGGTGCAGAGGATACTAAAAGCCCCATTCTGATTTTGTTACTCTCTCATAGCATCCAAGGGTAGCCCCAGTTCATGCCCTTGCCCATTCATTCAATGATTACTCAATTAAATATTATGCAGAGATTTCAAGGTGGTAGACTATGGAAGGACCAACAAATTTATAACTGGTAAAATGCCTTCCATGATATCTGGTCTTGGTAGTTTCTATGACCACTTCTTATGTGTATGTGTGTATACATATATATGTGTCCTTATGTGTGTATGTATGTATACATACACATACACACATATACATATGAATACAATTTAGCTCTTTATAATTTTGTAATCACAAATACTATCCTTCCTCACTATGAGGAATGTAAATGAATTATTATAGGTATATATATGTGTATATATTATATATACACATGTATGCATACACATGTACACATGCATGTAACCATACACACATCCCTATTTATGCATAGCTGTCTTAATAAGGAAGGCCTTTATCTCCTTGTTAGGATTTTTGTGTACTGGACGTTTCTCCTCTCACCATGGAATCTGAGTCAACATTTCACATTTAGAATCCCAAGAGGAAAGAAAACATAAGTACCTCCAAGAGGAGTGTTTTGATTCATCCCTTGAGAAAATAGCTGAAGACAAGTTTCCTGGCACTTGCCAGATAACTGGTATAAAGGCTAATTGTCCTTTGATTTTTGCTTTCACCCTTAAAACAATCCAAGAATGTCTCCCTATCTTCATCCAATAATAACTTCACAGATAAAGTGTCCATGTAGGCCAGGACAGCCCTTTAGTATGTCACATCATAGATAAGAACTTCCATATCCCCCTGGTAAGCTGGATACATCTGGGAATATTCTACTCTCCTACAGTCATCCCTCTGAAAAAATTACTGCACTCAGAAGCAAAGATCTGAAAGTAGAAATAGCCCATAGCACCTGGTTTCCCCAATCACCATCCTGGAATCCAGAAGAGCGATCAGCTTTAACACTCATCAGAGATGGAAATGTTCACATACAAAATGGGAAATCTGAGAAGCCATCTTTGGACCTGTCATACAACTACCCCAATTCAGACATGGATTTAGAAGACTCCATCTCCAGCCTTCCTGAGGCTTTAGCTGGGTATACATAATATAAAAATCTTCTTTTAGACATGTCTCATGCATGGGGTCAGTTTTCCCCTCCTCAGAGGAACAGGGTGAAAGAGAAGAGAGAGGGGAAGAGAAAGAGAGAGAGAGAGAGAAGGAGAAAGGGAGAGTGATGGAGAGGGAGAGGAGAAGGGTGGGAGAGAGAGAAAGAGAGAGAGAGAGAGAGAGAGAGAAAGAGAGAAATGGGAGGGAGGAGAGGGGAAGGGGAAGGTGAATAGGATGGAGGGAAATACACACTAATCATAACTGTGAATGTGAAGGGGACAAATTCACCTACATAAAATGGAAGTGGATAAGAGAGTGAATTAAAAACCAGAATCTTACCAAAACAAACCAGCAGAAAGTTCTGCAGCAAGGTTCTCTGATAAAGGCCTCGTTTCTCAAAATATAAAGAACGGAATCAAATATATAAGAATAAGAGTCATTCCTCGGTTGATAAATGGTCAAAATGGATACGAACAGGCAATTTTCAGACAAAGAAACCAAAGTTATCTATAGTCACATGAAAAAATGTTCTAAATAACTACTGATTAGAGGAATACAAATTAAAACAACTCTGACATACCACTTCACATCTATCAGAGCAGCCAAAATGACAGAAAAGGAGAATGACAAATGTTAGACAAGATGTGGAAAAATTGGGATATTGATGCACTGTGGGTTGCTGTGAACCAATCCAACCATTTTGAAGAGCTATTTGGAACTTTGCCCAAAGGGCTATGGAACCGCACACCTTTTGACCCAGCAATATCACTACTAGGTCTGTATCCCAAAGAGATCCCACAAAAGGGAAAGGATCTATATATACAAAAATACTTATAGCAGCTCTTTTGTTGTGACAAAGAACTGGAAATTGAAAGGATGTCCATTAACTGAGGAATGGCTGAACAAGCTGTAGTATGTGATTGTGAAAGAATACTATTGTGCTGTATAAGAAATGACAAGGGAGATGCTTTCAGAAAAAACTGGAAAGATTAACATGAAATCACACAAAGTGAAATGAGCAGAACCAGGAAAACATCGTACACAGTAACAGCAATGTTGTATGGTGATCAACTGTGAATGACTTCAGCAATATAATGATCCAAGATGAAGAAAAATATTTTCCACTTCCAGAGAAAGAACTGATAGTTGGAATGAAGATCAAAGCACACTTTTTTTAAGCCTCCTTTATTTTTCTTGTTTTTTTTCTTTAATGGTCTACTTTCTGTCACAACATGACTAATATGGAAATATATTTTGCATGACTGCACATGTATAACCTATATCAAATTGCTTCCTTTCTCAATGAAGGGAGAGAAGAGGAAAGGAGGGAGAGAGTTTAGAAGTCAAAATTTTGAAAAACAAACGTTAAAAACTTTGTATATGTAATTGTAAAAAAGTAAAATAATTATTTTTTAAAGATTCCCCCTCTCCAGTGTAGATGTAAGTTGCCACATCATCATTCATTTGGTGAAGTCTTTGTTGTCAAATGAATTAAAATAGTTAGGGGAAACTAAGCAAGTTTCATTTTTTTTTAACTCCCTGAATTCAAACAGCCTTTATTTCAATGGCCGTCATATGAAACCTAACTTAATTCCTCAGCTGGACTCAACCATGTGCTTTTGCTTCATAATAGTTTTGCTGATGGGGTGGAGGAAAAAGAAAGACATCCTCATCCCCTATGCACCCAGCTAAAAGTAGTCAAGAGTTAGAACTAACACAATTTGATTCTAACAAGATTAGCACCTTCATTTTCAAATTCTCAGTCTCTAGTCAGAGGGCAGAGAAAAGCTAGGTCCATTGACTAAGACAATCTCAAGGGAGTTTTTTGACCCTTATAAATGCAAATGAACCAATTAAGGAGGGTGGGGGAAAGCAGCAGGGTGGTGAAGTGGATAGAGCCCTGGGCTTAGAATCAGGAAGACTCATCTTCCGGAATTCTAATCTGGCCTCAGACTCTCAAAAGCTGTGTGACCCTGGCCAAGTCACTTGACCTTGTTTGCCTCAGTTCCTCATCTATAAAATGAGATGGAGAAGGAAATGGCAAGCCACTCTAGTATCTCTGCCAAGAAAATCCCAAACGGGGTCTGGAAGAATTGGACACAACTGAAAACAACTCAACAACAAATCTCTACCACAAACAGATAACTCAAAGTAGCACATCCTTACAACATGTGACTACTCAATAAGTGTTCATTTTATTTGAACTTTACACCCCACCCCCACCCTAGAGACAGCTACTATTAGAGATAAATAGGGAGAGGGAGAGAGAAAGAGAGGAAACTTTTTTTCATTAGGATGAGTGAGGGATTCAATTAATCCTGGATCCCTTCATCACACAATGTCACACACTCACACACACACACACACACACACACACACACACACACTTCATATGTCTAAATTTTTTCTGTTGTTTTGAACTTGGTTTTTTATTAGCATAAGAAACTCCCAATAACGCCCTTTCTTATCAATGTAGATCAGCAATCCCCAGTTTTTCTAAGTTACCAATGATCTCTTCATTTCCCTATCAGATGTCTTTTTCTCAGTCCTCACCCTTGAGCCCTCTGTAGCATTTGGAACGCTTGACCATCCTGTCCTCTTGGGGTTTTCACGATGCCCTCTTCTTCCTTGGTTCTCTCACATGGATGCTCATTCATTGTAGTTTAATTTACTGGCTCTTTTTCTTTATGACGCCCCTAAATCAGCGGTTCTCAACCTGTGGGTCGTGATCCCTTTGGGGATCGAACGACCCTTTCACAGGGGTCGCCTAAAACACATATTTCCGATGGTCTTCGGAATCGAGACACTGCTCCTCTATCAGTCTCCAGGTGGGTCAGTTCACATGCAAATATACCCACATACGAGTATTAAAGGGCCACCACATTAGGAAGGTTGAGAACCACTGCCCTAAATCTAGGTGTGATCCAAAGATCTCTCCAGGGCCTTTGTCTCTTCTCTCTCTTCATTCTCATGGCATCCTCATCAGTGGCCCAATGGATTTAATTCTCAACTCTCTGCAGGTGATCCTCAGATCTGTATATCCAGGAAGTCTACAGAGTACCTGTCCTACATCATAAACTGTCTAGTGGACGTTTCAAAACGTAGACATCTCAACTGCAATATATCCAAAAGAGAATTCATTACCTTTATCCCCAAGTCTATCCCTCTCCCTAACGCTTCCATTGTCGTTAAAGTCACTCCCATACAGTCTCTACCATTATTCTCAACTTCCTCTTTTCCCTCCCTCCCTCATCTAAACAGCTGCTAAAGTCTAACCCTTTTATCTCCTTGACATCTCTCACTTCTGACCCCTTCTCTTGGCCATTCCCCTAAGTGAGCTCTCATCACCTACTTTTTAAAATTTATTTTATTTTTGATTTATGGAATAAAACAAGCATTTCCATGACAGTACAATAAAAAAGATGATTGGACATTAAACTACAAATCTACTATGCACAACCTGCTATTCCTTTCAAACAGTGAACAAAATTATCAAGTACGTTTTTTCCTTTTTTCTCCCCCCCCCACACCCTACCCTAGAGATGGCATAGAGATTAGACACAAATAGGTATATATGTGTAAAATTATTCTACACATACTTCTATTTATCAGTTCTTTCTGTGGGTGCTGATAGCATCTTTCTTTATATGTCCTTATAGTTAATCTGGGTATTTATAACAGCAAAATAACATATTTGCTCAGAGTTGTTCTTAAAACAATATTGCTATTACTATATACAATGTTCTCTTGGTTCTGATCATTTTGCTCTTCATTATTTTGTGCAAGTCTTTCCACGTTTTTCTAAAAATCACATTTTCTAAAATAATGAATTCCATCATTTCTCATAGCACAGTAGTATTCTATCACAATCACATACCATAACCTGTTCAGTCATTCCCCAACTGATGGGCATCCCTGCAATTTCCAGTTCTTTGCCACCACAGAAGAGAGCTACTATAAATATTTTAGAACATATAGGTTCTTTTCCTTTTCCCCTAATCATCTGGTCTCTCCATACCCCAATACATCCTACACACAGATGCCCAAAAGATTCCCTTAAGCACGGGTCTGAAGAAGTCACTCTCCTCAATAAACTCTTGTGGTTCCCTATTTCTTCTTGAATAAAATATAAATTGCTCTGGTTTTTAAAGTCCTTCATAACCTGGCTACAAGCTACCTCTGCAGTCTATTCCCATTCTTTCTAGTATAATAAACTGACCTTCTAGCTATTTCTCATCCATGATACTCCATTTCTCATGTCTGTACCTTTGTAATTATTAAGAAATGCCAAGCCCTGCAGAAAGCAAGACAAATATGAAAAGGCCCCAGTATTACCTCCTTTTTACAGATGACAAAACTGGGTTTCAGATACAGGAAGAGCCTCTTGTAGGACACAATGGAATAAGTTCTGGATTTAGGGTCTGAGGACCCAGGTTCACATGTCAGTTCTTCCTCTTACCTGTATGACTTTGGGCAAGTCATCAGAATCCTCTGAGTCTGTTTCTTCATCTATAAAAGGAGGAGACTAGACTATATGACCTCTCAAGTGGGTTTCTAACTCTAACATTCCATGACTCCATGATTGTCAACCTATCTCTGCCTTTGGAAAATAGAATTCTATTGGTTTTTATTTGTCTCTCTTGTTCCTTTCTGGTGCACAGTGGGTAAAGAAAAAAATGACAAGAACACATTAATGACACGGTAGCTTTAATTTCTATATGGAAACCTGTGGCATGATCTGGGGCCATATCAAAATGAACTGGCATGTCTTCATGTTCCATCTGCTCCTAAAACGTACTATTTGTATTCCAGGCCACAGAGTGGTTCAAAAACAACAGATTTTTCTTGGCAGTTTTTGTGAATAATGCATAGAGATGAGTATAGAGCTACCCCTGGAAAAGTAGTGGAAAAAAAATAACTCAGTTCATAGCAATGATCAGCTAGCTAGTGGAAGCCATTCACAACAAACACGACCTCTCTGCCATCAAGTCAGCAGCACGAAGAGTTTATCCAAATGTGCCACTTGCATTGTTGGGTTCCCATGTGTGATATGACTGAGTTCTGCTGGAGATATGCAAATATCACATGTATAAGTGAAATCCAGAGACAAACCTCAAACCTTGTGTCAGCCATTAGTTTCAATTCCTCTTCTTGCAAGCAACTTTTAAGTGAATTGTTAACAAGTAGCTGATCAACTGGTTGGCTTCTCATCATTTTTTCCAGCCAAAATTGCTTCTTGCTGGCCTATATCCAGGTATCCCTTTACTTTGGGGAAATATACTGTTTCCATAAGGTCTACATTCAAATGAAAATGTTACACATGGCACAATGGGGGCAGGGGAGATGGAGGAGGAAGGCTAGTAATAATTCAAATCAATAAGCATTTATTATGTGCCAGACACTGAGGAGACAAAGATAAAAATGATAAAAAAAATTTTTAAAAGGATAAAAAAAATTTTTTTAAAGATTAAAAAAAAATAGTACCTGCCCCCAATTAGCTTACATGGGTGGGGGGAAGAGGTGATAACATGGAAACAAACAAAACTCAACTCTATAATACAAAGTAATTTCCATATAGGGGAGGGTACGAGCAACTAGGGAGTGTAGAATATGCTTCCTAGAAAAAGGGGTACTGGAGCTGAATTTTGACTGAAGGTAAGGATTCTAGAGGGTAGAAGTAAGGAGGAAAATATATCCCACATGTGTCACCATCAAGACAAAGACATGAAGACAGGGGACAGAAATGGGAACAGTCTGTGTGGGGCATGTAAAGTGTATAGAAGAGAGCATGTTCAATTAGCCCAGAAAGTTGGGTTGGAATTGTGAAGGGCTTTAAAAGCCAAAAAGAGGAGCTTGTATTTTTTCCTAGAGCCACAGGAAACCAGTGAAGCTTCCTGGGCAAGGGAAGAGCATGATTTAGGAATATTGGCTTGAATTATTATTATTATTATTATTATTATTATTAACTACATCCAACTGGAACTTGAGATACACAGGCACTGTGGTTGGGAGATCCATCCTGCCCTACCGAAAAGTGACATAGGAGAGAATAGACTGGGGGAGGGGGGACACACTGGGATGGCTGTTTTGGGGCGGTGGGTGGGGGAAAGAGGGGGAGAAAATATGTAACTCAAAATCTTGTGGAAATGAATGATGCAAACTAAA
>JAQQSU010015851.1:0-11074 GCA_028627135.1 Pseudochirops cupreus
GCTCTGGAGGCCTTCCTGCCGGACTGCTTATCTCCCCCTTTCACAAATCCCACTCGCAGCTGCTGCTAATCCGCTCACCTGAGAGGCTCCTCAGCTCCTCCTGTCCAGCCGCCCCCAGGGCACAGCCGCGGCTTCAGGCCAGGCTGGTTTCGGTTCGCAGTGCTGATATGGTTCCTCGTAGCCGAGCTGACTTTAGTGGGAAGTATCTTTGTGTGCGTTTTGGAGTTCCAGGATTGGTTTAGAGTCCTATTTTATGGGTATTTTGGGATGGCTATGTGAGAGCTGCGATATGTTGCTGCTGCTACGCCGCCATCTTGGCTCCGCCCCCGAACTGCTTCTTTATGACTTCAAATTCATTCAAAACCAAACCTAAGCCCCAACTGATATGTTTACTTTTTTTCTGGCTAGCTGGAAAACACAATTAATTCAGAGCAAAGGTATTTCATGAAATAGAAAAGTAAGAAAAGCTAAAATAATTGTTATTATTAACTACATCCAACTGGAACTTGAGATACACAGGCACTGTGGTAGGGAGATCCATCCTGCCCTACCGGAAAGTAAGAGGGGTAAGGGGGGAAGACATAGGAGAGAATAGATTGGGGGAGGGGGGATACAATGGGATGGCTGTTTTGGGGCGGTGGGTAGGGGAAAGATGGGGAGAAAACTTGTAACTCAAAATTTCATGGAAATGAATGATGTAAACTAAAAAAATAAATTTTAAAAAAAACTAAAAAAAAACACAAACTAAAATAAAACATTCCTGCCACAAACTTAAGGCACACTCTCTTACAAATATACACACCAACTGGGGTGAGAATGGGCATGATGGTAATGAATGAGGGGCACATACAGAAAGGAATTAACTATGGTCAGGTTACATTTATGAAGAATGTTACAGGAGTACTAATGTCTTTTGGTAATGTCATTGTATTATTCTCACAGTATCTACTAGATGAGTTATTCCACTAGATCATACTGGTCTCAAGGTTCCTAGGGACTGTTAGGCATGGAGTCTCAGCAGAGAATTGTTTTACTCCTCTAACAGTAGCTCCTGGGAATGGTCATCTCTTCGAGGTTTTGCTCTGCTGATCTCTTATGGTTTTGTCATCAATGAAGGCTGAGGAGTATATATAACCTGAGAACTGTTTCATACTACCAGGGCTTGAGATAATCTCTCTAGGGCCAAATTTTGAAGCAAGAAAGGCTAGACAGAACCTTTCAGCAATAAGGGCAAATTGATAGCTCTTTAGCCTTAGTCAAGGCATCCAGCTAACAAAAAATATGCATAGCTCACCCAGACTAAGATTAAGCCTATGTCTGGGTGGAGATCATAGTCCTCTGCTATGGATAACAATCTAATCAGGGTAAAATATCTCTTTTTCTTAGGCTTATCAGGCAAAAGAATTTAAAACAGAAAAAAAGGTAAACTAAGAAGGTAAGGTTCTTTATCCATCTATGAATCCTGCCTTTATTATGCACATTTGTCACTTGTAGTGCTTGGCCAGTGGAAAACCTTTCTTTCCCCTGATAAAAGAATAAACTAAAAGAATAAAATAAAAATGACCTCCACATCATAAATAATTATTGCTCACTTTCGAAGCTGTCATTTTTGCTTTCTCTATGACAGTATGTAGTATGTTTTTGATGAAGCATATAACCCAGGGATCGTTTATTGAAGAAGTTGTGTAGTATAAGGGAGAGAGTATTAGATATGAAATCAGAGAACCAGAATTCAAATTCCAGTTCTACCATTTACTGTCTGGGTGAATCCTTTAACTTTTCCAGGTCTCTGTTTCATGTACTGTAAAATGGGGGAGTTAGACTACATTACTTTGAACATTCTTTCCAGTTCTAAGGCCTATAATCTTTTTTCTGCTTTTTTTCAGTCTCATCACACTGTATGACAGTCACCCTTTTGGAATCCAAGAAGATATGTGAATGAAAATGGATTGGAAAAGATGAATTTTAAGAAATGTTTTCTATGTCAAGTGTCATTAATATGTTGAACCAGGGCAATGTCATTTTATACAAAGAGATAGGGTATTAATAATGTCCTACTTCAATGATGTGAAATATATCTAAAATTCTGAATTTGGTTCAATAAATATTCTTTAGTGATTGAGGCTTTGAGGCAGACATATACAAAGATAGACACTGTGTCCCTGCCTTAAAGGACCAATCATTAAGTATTTATTAAGTGGTTAATATGTACCAGGCACTAGGAATACAATGACCTAAAAAATGCCTATTCTCAAGGGTCCTTAAATTCTAATGGAAAAGATCTTGTATAAAATATACAAGATAAAATAACTAGGAAACAATTTCAATCTTTGATGGGATGATACTTCAAAAAAGGGGGAGGGGTGAGAAAGAAGATTGCAGTGGAAGAAAAAGAGGGAGAGATAGAATGGAGGCAAATTATCTCACATAAAAAAGGCATGAAAGACATAATAGAGGGGAAGATGCAGGGTGGGGAGTTGGCAAGCAAAGCTTAAACCTTATCCTCATCAGAATTAGCTCAAAGAGGAAATAACATACATGTTCAGATGGATAAAGAAATCTATCTTACCCTATAAGGAAGTAAAAAGGGATGAGAATAAAAGGGAGGAAGAGGTAGAAAGAAGGGAGAACAAGAGGAGTTGGTAATCAGAACTAAAATACTTGGAGGTAAGGGAGTGGGGTAGGTAGGAATAAATAAATACAATAAATTCTGCTCTAGTTCTTCATTTTTTGACTCTTTATATTTCAAGTGTGCTTCTTATAATCAACATATTATTAGATTTTACTTTTTTTTGCTACCTTCTTCTGTTATTTGGGTGAGTTTGCCCCATTCATATTAACGTCTATGATTTTCAACTGTGTATTTCCTTCCATTGTTAACTCTCATATATTCTTTTCTTATCATCCCTCTTAATACAAATTTAAAAAGAATTTAATGAAATTAAAGGAATCTGATGACTACTAGGAATCTTTCACTGAAATGTATTATTTTTATTTCTCTGCTCCTCCTCTCTCCATGGTTATAACAGCAGTCAATATCAGAAGTTGAATCTGAATGTAGGTACACAGGGCTTCCTAACTTCTAGTTTAGTACTTTATCTGTTATCTTACACTGGGTGGGGGAAGGGGGAGAAGGTGAAGAGGGGAATGTGACTATTATTCTCTCCTAAAAAAAGTGATCAAGATGATGTCAACAACTACAAACACATATGCCTACTTTCTCTATTGCACAAAATCTTTACGAAAATGATATATATACTTTCATCCTTTATGGAAAATATAAGAAAAGGCAAATACTAGTTCATGATTTTTGGCAACAAAAACTTCACTTACCTAAATGTATGGTAAACTATACCAGATTCTATTTTTATTTATTGTTGATTCTAAAAAAAGTGGCTCCATAATCCTGCCCTGGACCCTTATTAGTTATGTGACCATGGACATTCATTTAACTTCTCTGGGCCTAAAAGGGGGATGACAAGACTCCAAAAATCTTTCAGGTTTGTTGTGAAGATTAAATAAAATAACGCGAATACCTTTGCAAACCTTAAAGTACTATATAAATATGGTCAATGATTACTAGCCCATCTATGACTGGTAGATTCAAAGTCTGTGAGAATGCATTTATTCTTAAAGTACTAATCTGAGTTTTTTATTAATGTATATTAATAAAATATTTTTATTATTTTATGTGTGCTTATTTTTTGCTCATAAGGATAATCAATGGTATTTAAAATTCTACTGCTGAGAGTCCCTATCAAAAACAGTTGCTACTTGTTAAATAAATCAACTTCTAGGCAGATAAAAGATGTGTAACATGCACAATCCAGACATTTGAAAGACATTACCAAGTTGATATGCAGACACAATAATGTCCTTTTTCTTGTAGGAAAAATAGTGTTTAGCATTGATAAAACTTTGCTAGCATGAAAACTTTTCATTTTGATAATTTCTGATAAAACTCTAAAATGTAAAACACAGAACCCAGCTTTCTTAAGTAGAGGATATTGAATAAAATATAACCTTTTTCTTAATGGTTCAGTATCATCATTCATTTATTTAAAGAGTATTTATTAAATGCGATAAGCTTTATGCCAGAAGCTGAGTTTATTAAAAGATGAAAAAAGGGGAAAAAGTATGTGATCCCAACGAGTTTACATTTTACTGGGAAGAAACAATACAAACAAAAATAAATAAATATAAAATTTATGTAAGTAAATACAGAGTCATTTCTGGAGCAAAGAGCATTAGCTAGCAACAGAGGGGAGCAGAGATCAGGATAGGTTTTCAGTAGGAGACACTACTTGAAGGAAACTAGAGATTCTTGGAATCAGGAGGGAGAAAGGGATACATTTCATGTATTCAAGAGATAAGCTTGTTATAGGGTAGCATCATCACTCACCCTTCTTCCCTAGCAGGGACAGATGTTAATTGGATTATGCTCATTGGAACCTTTGATGGAAAAGTAAAGGGAGAGACAAGTCTCATTGTCTCTAGGTCCTGTGTCAGATTGGGAGGCCAGGTCCTAGTGGTCATAATGAAAAAGGCCTAGAGTCTGGGCCCTCAGCAGTTATGTGTGTTCATCACACACACACACACACACACACACACACACACACACACACACACTTAATATTATAGAGCAAGAACTTTTTTCTATCTTAAATTCAACAACTTAAACATTTGTAACTAAGAAGTAACTAGGAAGGAAGATTGGGCTATTGGAATCAAGACTAGGAACATTAACTTTCTTAAAGAGCACCTTGCTTTAATAGCTATATTTCTAAAAGAGGGTAAATCAAACATTCACAAACAGAAACCATTCATTAATGTCTATTTAAAATGATCACTTTGTGAAACACAGTACTTAATCCTCCTTAATTTATGAATTCTGTAAACTATTAAAATATATATGATTTGCTTAAACTAAGTTTACTTCATATCCAAACTGAAATAAAATAATATAAATCACAGGGCATAAGAAGAAAAAAACTCTAGTATTTAATTGGGACACACATATTTATATACAAATGTACATATAATTTTGATAAGAAATTTTACTTTCAAGTTGCATATGACTAAGTATATGTACAAACACAATTGGAAGCTTACACAAGGAAAAAGAAAAAAACCACAAATTTGCCCCCAAAAATCTTATATATAATTCTTCTAAAGTTTGATTAGCAATTTTGAGAGGCAATTTTCATTTACCCTTGACTGATTACAAATCTTCAAAAGTAAAAGTGGTTTTGAAATAAGGCTTCAAATGTGTAGAACAAAAAAAAAAGGCCTACTTCTTAGGAAGTTTAAAAAAAGCATTATCTACAGAATTATATGAATAGTTAACTACAGATTGAAGAAGTTAGATATCTTACAATTACAAAATGCCAACACGTTTACTTCAAGCAGAACACTACTCTTTAAAATTAAATTATTTAAAAGTTTCAGGTTCTGTTTAGAATTTGAAACCAGTTTCCTTTCTCATTCTACATAGTCATTATGCATTAAACTCCATGTGAAAAAAAGGCAGTTAGACCAAAATTTAAGTATTAGTCAATCAGAAAACAACTTTTTCCAAGTGGAATTCTTAGTTCAATGAAATATTACTGAACTCAGTAACTTTATTAGAAGATGATTTCTATTCTTTCCTCTATACTATAAAAAAATGGTTCCACACATCTTAGAACTCCTTTTATTTACCTAAAGCTGCCAACAATGCAATAATTATTGCCTTTGTTTTTTTTTCCCACTGACTTCAAAGGAACACTCACAAAATCTTAGATAGGCAACTAATATGTTCATTTTGGTGTGGAAATAATGCATAGCAATATGTCCATTAAAAGTTCCATCAAAATGGATTTGCTTAAGTAATAATATGGTCAAACATGTCTCTCACTTCTTTTTGTTTAAATTTAGAATAAAAGGCATAAAAAAAGCAAATAATATGACTCTTCGTTAAATCCCAAAGCCTACCTTAGGAGAAGATAAGAGATCTGCTCCTACAGAAACAATAGGATTCTCACTTCTCCTTCCTTCTGTTTTTGGGAAGCGTCCTGGTGGTTCTGGGGCCTTTCTTTTCATTTTCTTTTCGGTTTCTGGTTCTGGAGTTGGACTCGCCCAATTATTTGGAGTAGGAGTTAGTTTGGGTTCATAAAAAGGATTTGATCTATGTGAAAAAAGAAATGATTTTGTAACTCCTATATGACAATATTATATATCTTATATTTTCATGTCAAGTTGGTTTTCAAAGTATATTCACATATATTATCTCATGTTATTCTAAAAACAATCTTACAGGGTAGGGAGGATAGAACACCTACCTGGTTCCTAACTCAAAGCAACTTCCACTCAAGAAAATATCAGATTAATATTCTTCAGTAAAAAAGAAATATTATCCAAAATAATAGAGAAGCAACATGTATAGTGGAAAGAATGCATGCCTTGGAAGAAGGAGAAAAACTGTGTTGTCTTTTTTTTCTAACACATCCTGGCTTGTTGACCCAGGGCAAATCATTTAACTTAGAGATACAGGAAACTCTCTAAGCCTATGGTAAAGTTGAAGTCTGTACAATGATATCACAGATCTAGACAAAAAATAAATCTTCTGGTGTTATCGCATTTAGTTGAAAAACTCAAGTCTATCAATACAAACAGTAGGAAAAGTTCAGAATTAAATAGGTTATTTGGCTTGAAATTATGACAACATCTTAGTGAATAATACGAGTCACGATAATAATGCTCAATTTAGATTATATAATACCATCATTAACTGGTCTTACTTATAATTTTTTCCCTTTATAAACAGTAAATACCTTTTAAGAAAAAAAATGAAGAAACTTCAGGGTCATATGAATGATGAGATGGCAGACTAGACATTTTCTCCTATTCCCACCACCTTTCCAAAATAGAAATTAGGTTCCAAAGATAAAGTAACTTCAGCTGTTTCCATGGCCTAGGATACCCAGAATCCGAAAGAAGGTAAAAACAAAGAAACAAACAAACAAACAAAACCTCAAACCAGGAACCAACACTTACTGACCTGAACTCACTCAGCACCCCTCCTCTACCTCTTGCACTACTGGCAGCAAAGATACATTAACAGAGCCAAGGACACAACAGAAGCTTATACCAAAAACCACTTCCAGTGAAGTGAACAGCATGAGAAGAACATAACATACAGTAAGAGCAATATTCTACAATGATCAGTTATGAATGACTTACATATTCTCAGCCACACAATGATCCAAGACAATCCTAAAGGGCTTATTTTTGAAAAATACTTGATGGAGTCTGAATGCAGTAGAAGCATACTTTTAAAAAACCTTTTTTTTGTCTGTGTTTTCTTTCATCATGTTGGTTAATATGGAAATATGTTTTGTATGAGAGTGCTTATTTATATTCCATATCAAATTTCTTGCCTTCTAAAGGAGGGAAGAGGAAAGGGAAGGAAAGAATCTGGAATTCAAAATTTTAAAAAATGAATGTTAAAAATTATTTTAAAATGTAATTGGAAAAAAACATATAAAATTTTTTTAAAAAAAGGTTCCTCTTACATTCTGGTCCCCCCTCCCTCTTTCTATTGTCATGGCAACACAACTCTAGGCTATGGAATTTTGCTCAAGCCTTGAGTAAAAGCCTGCCAGGGACTAGAACCTGAAAGCACCAGCGCTGCAAAGAGCTGAACTGTCAATGCTGGGTGAGAGAATTAAGTAATAGAGGGGCTGGGACTGGTTACCAGGACAGGTTATTGTGTGTGAGAGGGGTTGTACAGCACTCTTGCAGGAAAAAGCACAGCATCCAGCTGGGTCCTGTTCTCATCACCCAAAAGTCAACTGGGGAAAAGACCTAGGCTGGTGAACAGTGAATTGCCAAGAACAGGAGGAAGCTAAGAGGCTTTATGATCCAGCAGTCAGAGAAAGCCCAGGTCAGAGAAGAGGAAGTCAAGAAGTGAGTGATATGGCAAATAAGGGGGAAGAAGAGAGACTGAGAGTACCAAAGATTTCAGGAAGAAGTCTCAAAGACCTTGAACAAAAACAGAAGAATCAACAGTAAGGATATATAGCTTCCAGATGTAATAAGTGAGCTCAAGGGAAATAATGAACACTTGATGAGAAAGAGAACCCTGTGGAATTTGAGAACATGGAACTACAACATGCTATTCCTTTAAATTAGACACTGTCTAATTTAGTTGTCTAGTATCTAAAATTCCTTTAAAAGAGAAATGAGAATTATAAGAATACAATTTATGTACCGTGCATCAAAAAAAAAAGGTGGGGGGGAGAGAACAGAAAAACCTGAATCTGCAATGGTAAACCTCACCAAAGGGAAAAAAAGAATCAACAATAGACTGGGCAGAAGTAAAGGATAACCTAGAAGAAAAGAAGCAAAAAACCAGGAACATTAAAAGAATATATACTCATTGTGCAAGCAAAAAAATACTCATCTTGAAGAAAGGACGCACAAAGACAACCTAAGTACCATAGGTCTCTCAGAAAAACAGGATAGGACAAAAAACCTTAACATCATAATAAAGAAAATAATAGAAAAGAACTTCTAGAAATTTTGAATACATAAAATAAAATTCCAATTCAAAGAATTCACAGATTATCTCCCCCCCCCAAAAAAAACTAAAATAAAAAACCCAAAGGCTACAAACTCCAAAACATATAGTGGTTAAATTTAATAATTCAATTCAGAAAAAAGTTTTACAAATCATCAAGAGAAAGATGCAAAGGAAAGAATACTCAAATAACTCAAGACTATTCAACACCCACTAGAAAAAGGAGGAGGGAATAGAATAATGTGTTCTGAAAAGCAATGGAGCTTAGGGTGCAGCCAGGGGTCATCTATCACAAAAATCTAAGTTAAACCATACAGCACAAAGATGGATGTATAATAATACAGAGGAGATTGAAATATTTTTAGAAACAAAACCAGAACTGAAGAGATATCTGCTTCTCAAACACCCCAAATAACAGAAATACAGGAGAAGTGAATAAATGCAAGAGGCAAGGACAGTGACAAAATGACAACAGAAAAACCAGTAAGAGACTTCTTTCTAAATGTACATTAAAAAAAAGATCTCTGACATGCTCTTTCTTTGATTTCATTTTTATAAAATAACAGAAAAATCCATTGGGATCAGGGATGGGGGGCAGAGACCCCCATGCTGTGGCCTGAAGCACCCTGTTACCCAGCGCCTTGTTCCTGGGCTGTAGGACCCTTAGAGAGACAGGTAAGGCTGGGGCCATTATTCACCACCCCTAACAAAGAGGTGGAGGTGGGATGAGGTGCTGCCTGGAAGAGGAAGTGGGACTCCCACAAAATTTGTACATTCCTTTCCCTTCCTTACTTTATTCTTATAAGCTGCCTCCTCCCCTGGGACTCGCTAGCATTAGCATAGGAGGCAAACCAATATAGCTAGGCACAAATCTAGTTGAAGTAATAGTGAAAAGGAGGACAGAGGTCAATTAAGAACAGAACCTGAAAATACCCTGCCTACAAGTGAATGCTTCTTTTGTGGGACAACATGTGAGACAATAGTACAACAGAGGAGGTACAGGAAAGGATTTGGGCGGGGGGGGGCAGAGGGGGAGCAGAGGGATAGAGAAGAATGTGTGCAGCTCTAGCATCAAAGCAAGAGCTGACAATGAAGGAAAGGGGACCTCTGTGCTCTCAAAAAGAGAAGAGCCAACAAGGGAGTGGGAAAGAAGGAGAGGGGAAATGTTGAAAGTAGAAGAAAGAAAGGAAGGAGACCTCACTTTGGAAGTAGGAGAGGGTTCCACTGATGAATGCTGCTATGTGTGAAAGAAGAGAAGGCCTAGGGGATTCAGTGCTGGACTATATTGTCGTGTGAGGTACTGGCACCTGGAGGAGTGGAAGAGCATGAACATGGGGAAGATATTTCCTGACAAATGTAGAAAAAAAGCTGAGGTCTTCATTCTCTGGCTTATAGCTTCTATACTTTTCTAGTCCTCTATTCTCTGCATTCCTCACGGAATGAAAACTTTTGCGATATCCACTCTAAGCGGTTTTTGTCACTGCCTTGTAGAGCTTGCCCTGACTCCCCTTTTTTTACTATGTCTCATTCTCAGAAAAATGCCAATTCCTTCAGATAAGTGAGAGGACACTGCTGTACAACAGAATCCATATCTCACATCCCGAAGGACACAATACACACTCCCTTTTATCCTCCTTGATGAATGGGAAGGGAAATAGAAGCATTTATATAGTGTCTACTATATACGTGCCTGGTAATGTACTAAGCTCTTTTTACAAATATCATGCCATTTGAACCTCATGACAATCCTGTAAGGTAGGTGCTGTTATTATCCCCCATTGTACAATTTTACAATTCTCACTGTACCATTCTATCTGTAAACATTCTTAAGAATTCCACTTCAAAAAATCCTTTTGCAAAAGTAGAATCACACTAGAAATAATTATTCTATTTTCTTGAAGGCTAAATTGATTTTTGAAAAACATGATTTGAATCATATTTTTCCTCATGAATACTGACATGCTGCAATTTTACCTGGAAACAATAATCAACTTTTAATGGAAGATCAGCAGTAGCAGATCAAATCATGAGATCTGGAGCACAAAGCCTACCTAAAGGACTATTACAAAAAAAGATTAAATTAGGTGATTAAAAGGAATTCAGAAATATACACAAAAAATTTTTGGCTAGGTGACTAAAGGCATGTTTGAGGTATTCTTATGTCAGTGTTTACCAAATGCAAAAGAAATTAATGAAAATCAAAGCAATATCAAAACAACTAGTTGGAAAAAAATGATTGAACATACTCTGCGAAAACAAAAAAAACAACAGCATCTAGTTTGAAACAGAAATCTCAAATGCACTATCAATCTTACTTTATTGACAAATCTTTTAAGTTATCTTAGGATACTAAAAGAATTCAAAAGCTAGGGGGGGCGGAGCCAAGATGGCGGCGTAGCAGCAGCAACACATCGCAGCTCTCACATAGCCACCCCAAAATACCCATAAAATAGGACTCTAAACCAATCCTGGAACTCCAAAACGCACACAAAGATACTTCCCACTAAAGTCAGC
>JAQQSU010015852.1:0-11074 GCA_028627135.1 Pseudochirops cupreus
CGACTTTTCCCCCTGAACTAGTTAAATGATATGTTTGATTAAAGTAAGATTGTTAACCCATTTTGAGTTGCTTTCCTTCAGAAAAGCAGATCTAAGAACCTGTGCTAGCAGCCACCCTGGGGGTGCTGGGGTGCTTGCTGTTATACCAGTAAAGAAAAAAAAATTCTGCACTTGCAATTTCATCGGTGTAAGCAATTCCCAATGAGGGAACTCCTTGCACTGATGCAAATCAGCAACTTACAATTTTAAAGAATTTTAAAATTCTGCAACTTAGGATTTTAAAGAATTTCCTAAGGTACTGAGAGGCGGCCATAGTCACACTGTATGTTAGAAGACTTGAACCCAGGTCCTTAGTAATTACAGGGACATCTCTCTATCCAATGTTTCTTTACACACACACACACACACACACACACACACACACACACACACACACTCACACTCTCTCTTTCTCTCTTGTGTATACACATACATCTTCTCAAAGGTAGCATGGCATATATCTATTGAGGAATCTCTCTATCACGTTTGTATATTCCTCCAAAATACCTGGAATTTTTTTTCTTTATCATTTTTTCTCCTTGAAATAATTTTTGAATGAGTTTGAGTGGTGAAACTGTCATTCGGGGAGATTAATACTGAAATGAAATGATTCTGAAAATAAGAGGTCAGAATGGAAATTCTGGGTAATTCTTGACTTAGATAATTTCTTAAGCTATTTCTATGTTGACCAGGTCAACTGACTTAGAGTGGCTAAATCTTAAGTTAAAATCAAAATTGCTGCTTAAAGAGAGTGATATTATCAAAAAGAAAATGTGAAAAAGCCTCCTCTATGTTAAAATCATCTAAAGTCAATGGGAGACTGTCGCCACCTCCTCCTTATCTAGAAATGTCCTAAGGGGGGAGAAGGAAAGACATATGTTTGGCCTCTGCAGCAAACCCTTATCTTGGCAGGGCGAAAAACAATCTCTTGATATTCATGGTTCACATATCTGGCACCCAAAACAAGTCCTTATGTTACAATGAGGCAGTACTGAAACCTGTTTTAAATATGTAACAGAAAGGAATAGTCTAATGGCTTCATTATCCAAAGCACCAGGACATGGGTTGAAAACCAAACTCACAGAGGAGGGGGACACTCCACAACACAGCATCAAGAACGTTAACTCTGGTATTTATTGCTCATTTTAACTACGGTGCCTAGCAAGCATTTTCTTAGCTCACGTTGCAAAATATATAATTCATATGCTTAATATTTAGCTCCAGCTCTCCTTGCATATTTTACAGTGTTTGAGATTGTTTGTGTGTTTGCAATATATCAGTTGACACCTCTGTAAAATCTTTATATTGAATGCCTTTGGCAACTATACGCCAAATAATAGCATTACCATTTGTAATTTTTGTAGCTCCAGTTTTCCAGTAAGCTTTGTGTTATGCATTGCAAGTAGGATGGATTTAAAGAGCTGTGTTGATACTCAAGTCTTCCTAATGACTTTTCTTCAGTTTTATAAATCCAATAACTATTTTCCACCCTAATTTCAATTCTGTTCCTTATGAGAGGATACATACAACCATCCTTTAATGGAGGTGAAAAGTCCACAGGTGTTACACATTGTACGTGTTTTCAGACTTCTTCAGTGTATTGATCAATTTGCTGATTTTTTCTCTCTCTAAAATTGCTACATGTTACAGAAGAAGGCTTTTGTGTGGGGAGAGAGATATTTGGGATAATGATGATGAAAGAAATAGAAGATATCAATAAAAACTTGTTTTTTAAAAAAAGAATGTATGGACAAAAATTTCATGGGTGTAATGACATGCATGAGCAGCTTTCCAGAAGAATGCTACTGTGAATAGCTTTTAAGGTTCTGATTACACAATATAGTGAACAGTCTATTCCAAAACAAATCAGTGCAAAACATTGACAGTAAATTAGAGCAAAACATTCACAGAAATCTAGGTACAGCATTCACAATGTTACAACTTATCACAGAAAATCAAAATACAGCATTCAAACAACTTATCACTAAGATGTCCACATAGTTTTCACCACAGTAATCACAAAGTTTTCAACAAAGAGCGATCATTTAGTAACTCAAGCATTCAACCATCTCAATCACTCAATTTATCTTTAAGGAGATTTGCCTCCTTAAGGGACACAAAGTACAATAGTCAAAGTTCTCCACTCATGGGGCACACTAAGTTACAAATCAGTCACTTATTCAGTCATCAATCACTAAGTATAATCATTGAGTCAATCAATCATTCAATCAACTCAATCATTCAATCATCCTTTATCATTCACTATTCAATCATCAGAAAATACACAGACCCTCTTCCCCTAGGTCACTAGTAAATTATGGTTTCTCAGTAAGTACACAGTATCCAACTAAAGTCTTCTTTCAGCTTGACTCGGGATGGTCTCTCAGATTCCCTGGATCCCCTTCCATGGTCCCAGATCCTACCTGGATTCACCAAACTGTCACCTGAGTTCAAAGGCAGACAGCTTCCAGGTCCTTGTCCAGCTCTCTGTGCAGTCTCTGTTCCATGCTGAAGCTCACAGTGTCCATTCCACCTCAAATCCTTCATGGTCTCTGTTCCTGGGAAGTCCAGGCTTCACAAAGCCACCCACAGGTTCATGCAAAGTACCAGCATCACAGTCATGCTTCCTCAGTCTTTTGGCAGCTCCAGCTGGCCCTTAGAAATCCTCAGCAGCTCCTCAGCAGCTCTGGCTGGCTCTCAGAAATCTTTAGCAGCTCCAGCTGGCCCTCAGACTCAGCAGAAGTTTCAGCTGGTTCCTAGAATCTTCATCCAGGTTCTCCAAATCAAAATAATTCTCTCCAGCCTGGGGAGCCATTCCTCTTCAGCCTCCCCGGTGGCAGCAGCTTCTGCCTCCACAAAGCCTGCTCCAAGAAGATCTGATTTTACCAGCTAGGGTCTTTCCTTATATACAGACAGCATTAGCTTCCTGTTTCAGCCAACTCTTTCCTGTTAAGTCAGCAACAGAGATTCATACCTTCTGTTTCTTTAACAGAGGCTTGATTAATTATTAAGTGCTAATTACCTGTTACCTTTGCCAATACAAAGGGATCTTCAAATTCAAATTGTATTACCATTACAATGGGATAAGAAGATAAAGATAGGTTGTGATCATCACAAAAGGAGGAAGTACTCACATTAATTAGATCATTGATTCAAAGAAGTATATGTGCTCTCCTTGATGTGTTAAGCTGTTACTATTAACTTGCCAACAGAAAAAATGGTCTTTGAAATTCCCCATTGTGGTAATGAATTTATGTTCATTCATCCCTATATTCTACCTGTTGTTTTTTTTTTTTTTGGTGAGTTTATATTTTCCATACTTGCTTAGAAATCTGTTATCTAATAATATAACCTGAAGATTAGCACTGGTCTCTCATTTTTCAGATGAAGAAACTCAGAGGTCCTTGGTTCATATCTTTTAATATTTGATAGGCTATTATGTTGATCTCTAAACCCCAGCTCCTTCATCTTTTTTTAAAAACATATTTCCCCATTAGTCATGTTGTAAAAAAGAGTTAGAACCATAGAGAAAAGCTGTGAGAAAGAAGAAACAAAGAAAAAAAGAGAGAAAATAACATGCTTCATTCTGCAGTCAGACTCCATAGTTCTTTTTCTTGATGTGGATAGCATTTTTCATCATGAGTCTTTTGGAATTGTCTTAGATCCTTGCGGTGCTGAGAAGAATTAAGTCTATCAAAGTTGGTCATTGTACAATGTTGCTGTTACTGTGCACTATGTTCTTCTGGTTCTGCTCACTTCCTTCAGCATCAGTTCATGTAAGTCTTTCCAGTTTTTCTGAAGTCTGTCTGCTCATCATTTCTTATGGAACAATAGTATTCCATTACATCCATATACTACAACTTGTTCAGCCATTCCCCAATTGATGGGCATCCCCTAAATTTCCAATTCTTGACTACCACCAAAAGCCAGCTCCTTCATCTTCAAAGTGGTGATAAGTATACTTGCCCGCCAATGTTACTGAGTTGTTGTAAAGTAAGTACTTTGTAACTCTTGAAGTACTTACTATATAAAAAGGTGAATATTATTATAAAACAAAATCAGATTAAGAGAATAGATATCTATGTGTGGCAAATAATACTGGTTATCCTAAAAACAAAAAATATTTTGGGATGACTATTTGAACTAAAGAACTTTGAAAACATTTGGCCTGACTGAATTCAACCATTATTTCTATACTTACACATCGTTTGGGGGTGGGGGGAGATAAAACAACAATGAATTTTTCAGCCACTTTTCTCTCAGCAAATGTATTAAGTAATCATGGTGCATTGTATTGTATTAGGGAAATACAGAACATAGATAAATCAGAAATAATCTCTGCTGACATGGAAATTATAATACAGTATAGGAGCTATGACAATTAGAATATTAGCAAATAAGATAACTAGAAACAAAATTACTTAAATTTGCTAAGATACCAGTAAACAAAGAAAATATGATAAAACCCTAGATAACTAAACCCACAAAAGGAAATATTTGATTAACTGGAAGATTTTTTTCTCCTCTATGGTGTGTTATTAGAAGAAAAGCAAGTGAAAGGAAGGTAAACTAATCAGAGGAATGATTAGTTAATTGAAAATAAAATTCCAGGAAGTTGTCATACCTTAATCCCAGTCTTTGGAGGCATCTGCATCTAAATCTCAGTCCTGTACAGTAAGAATCAGTGCTCAGAGGGATGACCGTGGGGCACTGCACAATCCTCAGTCATCAAAGAAAAAACTCAATTATGCTTAATATTACTGATGGAATAATATACCAATAATGTTTTAGAAAGATTTTTCAACAATGAGGGTTGAAACAAAAAATTTTTTTTTCTAGTTTACCTTGAGTTATCAGAAAATGCAATTAACCAGAATACCTTAATACCAAAGGATTCTATTTAATCTAAGTTTTATTATAGTTAAATTGTAAACTTGGAGATTGAGGGTGGCCCTTTGTCTTTTTGAAAAAAAAATCTATTCAATGTGATGTTATTTAATTTAATAGATGGGGAAGATAGAAGATATTCCTTTTAAAATTAAATGTTTCACTCAAGAGTGATAAACTAGTGAGTCACTTAGAGAAATAATTGACCTCATTGATTAATCATTGATTGGATCAGTGGTTCTCCAGTGGTATCCTGCAAGAGACAATGTACTATACTACACTGAGTATCTAGAGACTTAGGTACTATTCCAAGGTCATCCTTCAAAAAATTTAATTCCATATCTTTACATCTATTCAGGCTGGATAGGGGTCACTTTCTATGTTCACTTACATCCAGTTTTGAGTATTTTACCTTGAATAGGAGAGGAAGAAGATAGATGGGATATAGCTCAAATCTGCAAATTAGGGTTTGGTCCTAAAGGTTAAGAACTCCTAGCATCTTCATTCCTACTGAGAGCTATTTTAGATTCATTTAAAGTGTGTTAAGAGATTTGTTTTAATCCCTTGTCCATTGCAAAAGCAGAAAATTATATATAGAGGCCTTAAAGCTATAGGCTCAGAGCACCAGCAGTCATTCATTAACACTAAAAACATGTAGTTAGTAACTTAATAATGACTCATGGACAGAAGGACTAGCAGCCAGCATTTCTGAAACTGCAAAAAATAACCAAGAAGGAAGTACTATATTCAACATGGAAAAGCAAGGAAATGTTTTGTTTTTGTTTTTTTTTAGCCGCCTCCCTCCCCCCCTGAAGTAAATGCACCTGTGGTTATTTTATAATAGTCCAGTGGTAGTGAAAAAATCAAAACAAGCCTATTAAAATGTGTTAAGTTACAATACTTCTGTTTAGGCCAGGACTCTAAACTCTAATGATGGTAATTGTGTGCCAAATATGAGGGGGGGTAAATACAATGAATGCGTCATAACATCCTATGGTGTGTTCTTTTCTTCATCCAATCTTAAGCTCAAGGCATTTGCAAGTTTTAAAATCCTACCCAAATAGGACTACAAAATATAATAGGTTAGGCACCTGCCCTGATGGGACCATATGAAAAAAGAAGTTTTACCATAAACAGATTTTACTATATCAGAGTCAAATTTTACAGCATCATTATAAGAGTGTTCCACTGGGCCACACGATTGGCTGCCCTATCAGAACGTGGCTGCTAATACAGTGGTGCAAACATGCCATCTCACTTCCCTAATAAAAAGTTTTATTGTATCCCAATGCACATTAAAACTACACTAACTACATTAATACTTTGTAATTTACTTTTGTGTTAGGGAACAAACACAAACCTGGTGCTAATGAGGTCATATTTTCCATTATCCCCATACAAACTGTTAACTAATTCAGTCCTCTGAGGTTTTGCCTAGAGTTGAAGTGGATCAAAAATATTGAAATGTGGTATGTTGTTATTGAATGTCTTGATAACTGTTTATCTGGATCTAGAGACATGGTATCACAGAAAACTTGGGTGATTGAGTTTTAAAACATTGCCATTCAGATATTTTCATGTGCTTAATTTTCTACAAAATTAAAAATATGGGACCTTTTTCTGTTTTTAAAGGTTGTCCTTGTTTGGATGATCTTCTGTGTTCTAGGAGACATGGATGTTATTTTAGCCCTGAGATTCTTAACTTGGGGTCCACACAGGGGTTTGGTAGTAAATGTTTAACATCTAGGTCTCTGGGATGAGAATGTACAAAATACACTTTTAAATTTAATTAGCATCATTAATATTTTCCACCCTCTTTTAAAATCTAGATGATCAACAAAATGATGAAGCCTTGATGTATAATATTTGCTGATTTCAATTTCTAAAGTGTGAATGAATGCTCACAATGAAGATTTAACAATGCCTTTTGAGAGGCGGTAAAATCTGGGTCCAGCATGCTACTGGGTTCATGGGGAGATTTTAGGCAGTCTGTGAACTTGGATTGAAAAAAAAATGCATCTTCCTTTTCACTAACTTCTAAAAGAAAAATTGCATTTCTTTCAATTCCTTAAAAAACATTATTCTGAAATGAGGGCCATAGTTTCACCAGACTGCCAAAGAGGTCCATGATGTACATAAAAGAGTCCCTATTCTAGCCAACTATAGATATGCTATTTTAGCATCTTTTTCATTTATTTCTTTTCTTCTGGTATGAGGAATAGAATGTTTTCTATCATATGCTTTTAGTTTGGCACACAATGCTGAGCAGAAATAGCATGGTATAATGCATTGAGTTCTGGGATTGGTGGCAGCAAGATCTGATTCCAAATCTTCTGAATTTTATTAGCTATCTGACAACAGTTGAATCACTTAACCCATGTGAAATTTGGGTAACTTCCTAGGACTTATGTTCGAAGTCATAGCTGGTTGAAATCATGTGAAATACCCCCCAAAAAGTATTTTTGTAAGATATGAATAATCATTTTTATAACATCCTCTCATATTTTCTTAATGCTACTACTAAGTGATTGAAACTTTATTTTATATATTAAATCACCAAAAGATCCTTGTAGTCTTCTCTCATTTTGAGAGAGGTGTAAATTCATTTTCATTTATTGAAAAAGTTTGAGCATTTAATATGGAAAAAGCATTGTGGTAGGCTCTGGGGATTCAAAATGTGGATAAAACATATTCTTTGCCCTCATAGAGTTTAGTCAATTAGTAGAAAAGATGTAACCAGAGATAACTATACCACATAATATTTCAAGATCAGTATAGTAGTTGCAAAACAAAGTACTATGTAAAGTCCAAAGGGGAGGATTGTTAACAGAATAGGGAATCAGGGAGGGAGGCTTTATGGAAGAGGAGCGATATGAGTTGAACTTGAAAGAATGGGTAGGAATTCAGCAGATGAAGATGGGTAGGGAGGACATCACAACACAGAAAAAGGTGACAGAAAAGGCATGTGGGCAGTACATCAGAGGAGATTACTGGGGTCAAAGAATAGCTGAATTTAGCTGGAATTTAGAGTAAGCATAGAGAGGAGCAACATTAGAAATGTGTGGAAAGGCAGGTCTGCCTGAGATTATATAGAGCTATGTGTAACAATTAAAGGGACTTGACTTTTATTCTGGAGAAAAGAGCTAGCTACTGATGATTTATGAGGAGAGGAATGACATAATCATATCTATTATTTTGACAGTTATATCAAGGATAGGTTGAAAGTCTGGAAGAGAGTGAAGGAAGATTTCACTGATTTTCTAGAAGGCTAATGAGGGTACTCCTGGGGTGGTAATGGGATTAGGGAAGAGGGAATAGATAAGAAACAGGTTTCAGAAGTGGAAATGATAGGACTTGCTAATTGATTAAATATGAGAGGGAAAGATGAGAGAAGAGTCACGAAAAGAGTAACACCAAAGTTGTGGATGTGGAGGGTATGAAAAATGCTACTTTAGTCAGGAGAAGAGTCCAAAAGAGAAGGTAGAGACTATGGGGAAATATTTATACATGCACATATAATAAACACTTTAAAATTCCGAAGAGAGAATATAATGAGATGAGAATCAAGGACTAGTCCTTGAGGTATGCGTTTAAGGAGTGAGGATATATAAAAAAGTATTTTACCAATTATCCAATTCGCTCATAGCCAGATAGGTGGCACAGTCCATCAAATGCTAAACCCATCAGGAAGACTTGATTTTAAATCCAGACTCACCACCTCAGTAACTCTGTGACTCTGGACAATTCACTTTGCTTCTATGTATCTCAGTTTCCTTATCTGTAAAATGAGAATAATAGTATAATTGTGAAATATTTTGCAATCCTTAAAGCACTATATAAATGCTATATATAAAAGCAAATTTTTATTAGACTATTTGGAATAATATTTCTTTCTTTTTTAAAAGATATAGTTAGACAGTACCTACCTTGGAATCTGGAAAACTTAGATTCCAATTCTATCTCTGACTCATAAGAGGTATATGAGAGTGGTCAAGTCTCAATGTCCCAGGAATTTCTCACACAGGATAATCAGTCTCCAGTCTCTATACCTTTGCATTGGTCATCGCCCCTTCTGTCAGGAATGCCTTCCCTCCTTACCTCTGTCCTTCTTTCCCTTTAAGATGCAGCTCAGACTCCATGTTTTACATGAAACCTTTTCTGAACACCACCAAGTGGTAGTATCCTTGTTTTTTAAAAACTACTTTGTGCATATGTATTTAATAGTTTTATATTGAGGCAATATAAGATATTACAATGTCTCTTTTTTAATACGTACTTGTTTCCTCTATCAGATTTCAAACTCATTTCAAATAGGAATCATTTAATTATTTGTACAGATGCCCCTAAAACCTAGCACAGTGTCTGACATACAGTAGGTACTTAATAAATTCATCCTGATTGATTGTTTCTAAGTTAGAAATTGTATGGTTGCTAATATGTATCCATGGAGGCAATTTATACACCAGGAATTTTTGGTACCAAATAAATCACAGGTATAGACAAAAGAAAAGGAACATGGACCACATCTGAATATGAAAGATTTCAGGAATCTTAGAAAACATAGAAACTATCTATGATTTCATCTCCAGTCACAAAATTCAAAACCGGTGAACTTCTTTGTCCTCTTACTCTCTAAGGTTGCTGCTACAACTTTTCAAGAAGATAAAAGTTTCTTGGGGGAAAAGAGGAAGGATAATATGTGTCTGAAATCAAAACTAGAACTAGACATTCTATAGGTACTTAGGTATTTGATAAAGGTACTCTGTTCCTAGAATTCCACTCTCTCCTGTGCCATCTGGAGAAAATGTATTTGTGTAGGCACATGTACTTGGCTAACTAAGAAAGACATGTTTTGAAAGTATGGGACTTGACTAACTTGACCAAAAGAAGGTAGAACAAATTAATTCCTTAATCTTTATCTATGAGAATGAATGAATATAAAAGTATTTAGCACATATCTAATATGTGTCAGGCACTGTACTAGTCTCTAGGGACACAATCACAAAAATTAGTGTCCTCAAGTATCTTATATTTTAATGGCAGAGACAGTATATATAGGAGCAGGGCAGCCAGTGGAGATTTTGTCTAGAGAGTTGTAGAAATAGTGAATTGAGCCACAGAACATTCACCTGTCATACCTTTTCCAGAAGCATTTGTAATAGTAATTTAATTAATGTTTCCAGGGTAAGAAGTAGAAAGGGATACATGTTTGTAGAGAGGTAGAGTGGGTACACTGGTGTCTGTGCATCACAGGTAATGTGACATATCTGGCGTACATATATATGAAATATATTCTGGGTCTACTACATGTAAGCAGATGAGCCTGTACTTGGTTTTAGGGAGGAATTCCAAAGCAGAGTGGATTAGCTCATTCTAGGAGGTAATAAATAGTTTCTGGTCTAGAGAAGGATGCTATTTTAAATCAGGAGGGAAGTGTAGGGAGCAGTGGCAGGCATGTGAGGTGGCAAAAGATGCCCCAATACTCCGGGGTACACAGATATTTGAAATTAGAATAGATAGAATAAGAGTTTAAGAATTGAAACCCAAGGTAAGAATTCCTAAGTGCCCTCAGTGACTTCAGGGCACTGATTCTAAAGATCAAGGATACTGAAAGAATTTGCAGAAGTGATTACTGAACTGCTGTTTGTGATCTTTAAAGGAGGCAAAATAATAGATTGCATTTTTATACTGCCATGGATCTATGATCTTATCAATGTGAGTACCTCTTACAATGACTTCTATCATCCTGTCTAGTCCATGCTCTTCCATAAACCCATAATATACCACTACCACCACCACCATTCCCCAGTATACCAGAGGATGTCCTTACATCCTCTTGTAGTTTCATGGATCCTAATGGATTTACATTGCTCATACTATGTGACTGATCTTTTAAAAATTTTTTGTGAAGATGGCGGCGTAGCAGAAGATGGCAGGTTAGCAGCAGCAACATATTGCAGCTCTCACATAGCCACCCCAAAATACCCATAAAACAGGACTCTAAACCAATCCTAGAACTCCAAAACGCACACAAAGATACTTCCCACTAAAGTCAGCTCGGCTACGAGGAACCATATCAGCACTGCGAACCAAAACCAGCCTGCCCTGAAGCCGTGGCTGTGCCCCCGGGGTGGCTGGACAGGAGGAG
>JAQQSU010015853.1:0-11074 GCA_028627135.1 Pseudochirops cupreus
CCAGGGCTCGGCTCCTCTCTTCCAGCCACCTCCTGGCTCCTCTTGTTCAGCCGCTCCCGGGACACAGCCATGGCTTCAGGCCAGGCTGATTTCTGTTCACAGTGCTGATATGGTTCCCCGTAGCCAAGCTGACTTTAGTGGAAAGTATATTTGTGTGTGTGTTTTGGAGTTCTAGAATTAGTTTAGAGTCATATTTTATGGGTATTTTGGGGTGGCTATGTGAGAGCTGCAATATGTTGCTGCTCCTATGCTGCCATCTTGGCTCCGCCTGCTCTTTAAATTCTTAATTGTACTTGGAAGCAAACCCCAGTATATTCCAGTCTTAAGTTCTTCAAAATCTCCAATTTTTATAATACAGAACTCTTAGAAAATTTTGCACAAATCCAGAAGGGCAAATCAGCCCAACAAATGGCTATTAATTGTCTATTATTTCAGTCAAGCAAGAAAACATTTTAAGAATCTTTTAACAGAATTTTACAGAATTTTCAGGTCTTTAACCTGAGAATGAAGCAACAGCAGGCCAGAGATAAAGTGCCAGTAATTAGGTAGCCATTTAATTAATAATTTCATTGTGAGGAATAGATTTTCAAGTTGGGATGTCTCTTGATTAGAATTCCACCTTGAGTAAGTGAAGACAGAGATTGTATACATAAATCATAATTGGAAGGGAGGGGAAAGGTGGATTACAAACAATTGTTTCCCAGAGCTTGAATGGTTTCCCAGAACAAGCCCACAAATCCATAGTACAATTCTCGAATCAAGTCTTTGGGGGCTGTAACTACCCCAGGCCTCCAAGGCACAGAACCAAAGTTCTGTGATGTTCTACAATCTTTGATTCCCTTCACTTAACGTACATAGGGACAAGAATGCTAGTAATTGTAAGAGCATTGTCAAGCATTTAATCATTTCAAGCTGCATTGTTAATTCTGATGCCCCAAGCCAGAGAAGTAGCTCTTGAGAAATCTAAATTATTAGTATATTCATTATACATATCATATCAATTAATATGAAAATCACAGACCTACTATGTACCAAGTACTGTACAAGGTTCTGGGGATGCAAAGACAAAATTAAAATAGATTCTGACCTCAAGGAACTTTCATTCTTAGAGGAGAGACAACATGTTCATACATTTGTAAGGCATTCACTAGATCTCTGGAATAAAAAGGCAGATATGAAACTTATCCTTCTCTAGGTGTAAAGAGTGGATAGTGACTACATATGGACACATAACTATAACAAAAGAGAGAGCAAAGTGCTCTAAGAAATTTGAGGAAGGGATCCTTGTTAGCTACATGTTAGGGAAGGTTCATCAAGATATGACATATCATTTGTATCTTGAAGGAAGAACAGGATGCCATTGAGGAGTGAGTGAATCAGTGTGTATGTGCATGTGTGTTAGTCAGTTTCACTTGTTGGGGTCAGTAGGACCAAAGACACCAAGGCAAGAAAGACCAGAAAGTAATTCAGTTTGTCTGTAATAGAGGTTTCCTGAAAAAGTTGTGGATGAATTGAGGCAGGAAAAATAAAGGGCCTTTAATGGCAGCAGGTAGATTGTAATTGCTGATACCACATCAGCAAAGGCATTTTGTTTACATATTTTAGTTTTAAATATGAACTGCATTATGTCATATTTGTCAGAAATCTATTTTGTAATTAAGTTTAGATATGAATAGTTATCTTGCCTGGCACAAATTTTATTTTAAACAAGTTTTTTTTTTTAAATTTCTGCAGGTCATGTGCCATCAATTCTATGCTGTTTTGGTCCTTCCTACTCCAGGCATAATCTAGGAGGTAAGGACACTAGAGATAAATGCCTCCTGATTTCAGAGAGAGAGAACTCTCCATACTGTACTTTTTTATTTACTGGGGAGGTTTGCTCTGACCTTGGGACTGGCGGAAGAGACTGTCTAAGTCATGAGCTGGTTCCTTCCATCCCTTGTACTTTTGGGGAAAGGGAAGGTGAGCGAGGATTTGACAACCTGATATTGAGGTGGTTATAAAACTTTCCTCAGCCTGGTTTGAAAGAAAAACCACTACCAAGAGGGGTAGATCAGAGGGAGTGACTGGAGAAAATGTTACACCAGAAGGGTAGAGAGGAATAGCGTGGTAGTGGGTGGGTAGTGAAATAAAAATGTTTGTTTTCCACTAGAATAGTTTAAGACATCACTACAAATTAGACCTAGAAGGTTGCTAACATAAGGTTGTTTTTTTTTTAAACTGGACCTAAGATTTTATCGGTAGGGAACTCCCCCAGAGAAAACTCCCTTTGCCAATGCATGTCAGCCTATTCCGCACATTAAAATCTTAGAGAGTTGTCTATAGTTCCCTCCTTTCTCAGGGTTACAAAACCATGAAACTTCAATATGTCTTCTTAACTCTGAAATAATCTCTTTCACAATTAATTCCCTTTTACCAGGCTACTTCTTACCATCATTGCTAATTGCAAAGTATCTTTTGGTTTCCAGATTGGAAACCAAGGAAGTGTTTTCCTTATTATAAGGTAAGGAGCTTATTTTGTTTTTGTCTTTGTATCTGTAGGGTCTTACACAGGACCTGGCACAAATTCAGTGCTTAATAAATGCTTATTAATAGGTTGACTTGACAGATCAGATGATAGGGTAACGCTACCTTAACACATTGGCAAAAATGAAGGGACAACTGAGGTTAATTATCTGATTAATTTACTACAGAGAAGAATATAATCTTTGTTGGCCACTCATCTACAGTAGCAGTTTTAATAGATCAAATTGTCCTAAACGAGAAAAAGATTCCCCCCTTCTCTTTTCTTGTGGACAGACCAACTAACTGTTGCAGGGATAAAAGAACTTGTCTTTTTCTTGAGACCCTAGGGAAACTCAGCTAACAGCATCAGTATCTGGGCACTTGAAGTTAGGGCTGGGCCCCTCTATCTCCTATATTGCAGAACAAGCAAACAAAATCCTGACTTCTCTTAACCACAAATTGCTGTTTTGCATAAGCAGAAACGTCAGTCTCTGACACTGCAATCGGTAAGCTTGTTCTACGGTTTCTCTGGCCAAAAGCGAAGTGTCCTCCCTCTAAAAGTACAACTACCTTCTGCAGAGTTTAATTCCTTTCCTGGAATTCCCAGGGACTGAGAAACCTACCCTAGAAGAGCTGGAGTACAACTCCGTTTATGTAATTAGGTCTGCTTCCTTTCATTTTTTTTTTTTAAATTTAATCCCACAGGAGGAAAGGCGGCTGTCATTCACCTGTCTCTTGGAGTTAACTCCGAGGCCAGTGTCCACACTGGGTGTTTGAAGCTGATGTTGACATCACGTGGGAGTCATGCCACCGCCTGCTAGCTCTTTCCTATGGCTCTGGGAATCCGGCTTTTAAAAATTAATATAATAACTAAAAATATATTTCGTGAAACATTCGGGATGTCAGGGAGATAGAGTCAGGGAGACCTATACCGTCTTTCGTTCTGTAGCTTCAGTTAAGGCGAAGGTGGGTGAATTGTTTAAGAGGGACAGAAAAGGTGGTTTACTTTTAAAGTTTTTTATAGAGGATTTTTAAGAGACGAAGAGCTGGAGAGTCACCCACTCCGCTCGTGGGAACGAACTTCCCCCCTTTTAGGAGCTGAGTTTTGTGCTTGAGTGATCCCTTTAGCTGCGACTTTGCTGAAGAAGAACCAAAAGTAATTAAGCATCCCAGAGTGCACCCAAGACCCAAAGAAATGTTTCTGTCACATACTGTACAGCTGCGTAGTTATCCTACATACTCAAGGGTATTCTTTTAGAAAAACACTGTGAAATAAATAGCTCTTGTCCCAAATCTATTTCCTTATGTGGCTAAGACTATGCGTCTACACGCACGTAGTGATTCCATTGAAAAAAAATCACATTACAAAGCAGTACTTTATTTTATGTGTCTTTGATATTGAAAATACAATTCGTGAGAATCTTCATATTGAGTGGCTTTCAGAGCCTAAGTCAGTTCAGCAAAGGAATGCTATTCTAAATTTTAAAATATACCGAGAAGAACGTTTAACCCTAGACAGTTTGTACCTCAAGCGGGGTCGCTAGAAAGCAGGCGATGAGGATTTGGGACAAGGTTGGGGGTGGAGGATGGAGGGAGGGGGGGTCTTAAATCGGATGCCTTCGCTCGATGTCTCTCGTTCCATTTCCTGCCTCTGAAGCAACAGTGTCTGTCTGGGCGAGAGAGCACTTCGTGCAATTTAGAAACTCGATAGGAGGCAGCAGCTGATCTCAGACCACCCTAAAAATAATTCGCGGCAGGGCTCTACGTGCTTCATTCGCGAAGGCAAACTCTACCACCCGAGTTAATACTCCTATAGTAAGAGGGCAACACGGGCTCTTAAAAATTCTTTTAAGACTAAAGGTAAGCTACACATTTTGGTCTAACTTTTCAGCAATCACTGGGAGGGAGTCTAATCTTTTTAGCCCTCCCTAGTACCTCCAGCCCCTTCTCCTAACCCCAGTGATTTACTTAATCTGCAGGACCCTGTGAGGGCTTGCGCGGAGCCTTGGGGGAGGGGAAGAGAGAGAGAGAGAAAGAGAGAGAGAGAGAGAGAGAGACAGAGACAGAGACAGAGAGAGACACAGAGAGAGTGACACAGAGAGAGAGAGAGACAGAGAGAGACAGAGACAGAGAGAGACAGAGACAGAGAGAGACAGAGAGAGACAGAGAGACAGAGACAGAAAGACCGAGACAGAGACAGAGAGACAGAGAGAGACACAGAGACAGAGAGAGACAGAGAGACAGAAAGACAGAGACAGAGAAACAGAGAGAGAATGAGAGACAGAGACAGAGAGAGACAGAGAGACAGGGAGACAGAGACAGAGACAGAAAGACAGACAGAGAGAGAGAGACAGAGAGAGAGAGACAGAGAGACAGAGAGACAGAGAGACAGAGAGAGGGGGAGAGGAGAGAGAGGGAGGGAGAAGGAGGAAGAGGGAGAGAGGGAGAGAGAGAGAGGGAAAGAGAGGGAGAGAGAGGGAGTGGGTGGGTGGGGGAAGATGCGAAACTTAGAAGCTGTCTTTCCTGAACCAATGGAAAACATTCAAAAGTCTCAGGGTGCTTCTCTTCGTTCCCCCTGATGCAATGATTTTTCGGTTTGTTTTCCAGTGTTCGGGGGTTTTATGAGTTCAGTCGCTTGGCTGGAAACAAGATCTTGAGAAAATTTAGCAAATTAGTGTTCGTGGAGAAGGTGGCAGCACAGGTGTCCCCGTAGTAGTTTTAAGTAGTAGCAAGCACGTGGCCATGTCATTTATTTTTTACCTTCGGTATTTAATGTGAGCAATTCTTGCTTTTTTTTTTTTTGGTATCCTTCTAAAAATTGAGAGTATTGTAGTCAGTCTCCACAGTCACTTAAAAGGAGAAGAGTAAACCTAGTTCAGGCCACCAAATGGCTAACTAGTGTTTATTTTGACTAGTGGTTGTCAGAGTTCAATCCTCAGACATTTCTTCAATAATCTTTTCTTTAAAAACACTGTATCTTTGGTTGGTTTTTTTTTTATTATCATTTCTACAAAAGAGAGGACAATGAGGTAGCTTCTCTAACCTCTTGGTGAGGAAGCTCTAGCCATGGATAAGAAGGCTGCATATACAACTTCATGGTTTGCACACCCACAGAGATTGAGATAATCTCTGAATAAACACAATGGCTTCTAGGAAGGCATAAAACTTTGCTGAATTGAACTGCATAGCCAACACACAAATTTACTTTGTATGTAAGATTTTTTTTTAAAACATTGCCTATGATACCTATTCTGGGTTGTGAAAATACTTTAAAACGGTCTAGAAAAGAGACTCTCTCAGAAGTAATGATTTGTGTGAAGTACTAGAGAAGGATGGACAATTATATCAGTTATTTTACACTTAGAATTTAACAAGCGAGTTCACAATAATATTTCCCTTTGTTCCTCAAACCCTCGCAAATTTTTTTTAAGTTTTGCACCTCCAAGGGAGGTTAGATTGTTGGAAAAGTAGATGACGTGGTTATCAAATGATACTTATTTACAAATTTGGAACAACAAAAGTTTATAGTTCAGATTGCCACGATCTCATTTTGCAGATGAAGAAGTGAAGAAGTTCAAGATCCAAAGGACCTTGTAATTTTGCATGGCATTTTGATAGCAATAACTGAATTCAGGTCCTTTGACTTTCAATATTTATCCATTTTAAAAAAATAGGAATGTTTTTAATAGTAATTCTGCTATGGAATTAATAACCTTTGATGAATTTGTGTTCTATGCCCCGTGCCCCATTTAAGGTTAGGGATACTGTTGAAAATGATCTCAATGCATGCCTCAACATTTTTTTATTTATGTTGCAGAAGACTTATTTGGCATTAATGCTTAAAATGGTACCAAGACTTCTGGAACACCTTGTATACAGTTGATTTTAAAATATTGCTTGAAAACATCAATGTCCCTAGTACGCAAAAGGTATTTGGTGTTTTAAAAAATAAGTTTGATTGAAATTTTTTATATTACCAGAATTTAATCGTAGGCATCTTTTTTCAAATACATTTTGGGAACCTGTAAATGAAAAATAAATACTACCTACTCTCCTGAAAGAACTATCATCATCATCAAAAATACCTGACTTTCTTATCCTATATTTTAAAATGTTAGTAAATCTAAATCTTTTCCCTTGCAGGCCACCAAAAACCTATAGAGTTATGAAATTAACTTGTGTTTTATGATTTGACATTCACCAGCAAGACTGGATTATGCCCTTCCACTATTATGGGAAAAAAATTCCAGCCCAGGACCACTTGATCAGTTACACTCTGTAATGTCACAGCCTTGGAAAAGAGTGTATGTGGTTGAAAAATGCCAAGGGTTTTACTCAAGAACAGAAATTTTGCTTCCTGAATAGCAATCACGAATGCACTTAATAATAAATTTCTTTGCCATAAGTAGGATTTTGGTCTAGCCCAGGGAATCACTATCATCACATAAAAGCTTTACTGAATATGTATGTGTTCAGACTAGACAGCATACCTAAATAAATAGAAAGAATACCCTGCTAGAGCTCTTTAGATACCCCATTATGCATCACATACCCATCTGAAGGAATGGTGAATCATTTCCTAGAATCTATCCATTTTTGTAGTCAGAGATGGCTGTCTAGTCAGAATGTAATTCTCTGAAGCATCTTTTATTTTGATAATCTTTGCCATCAATTAATATTGAATGTGAACGCTGAATGATACTCTCTGAGGATTTTGATAAACACACACACACACAATATTATTGATATGTATCTCTCACTCTCAGTGCCCAAAAAAGACACAGTAATACAAATCAACAATGGAAAGGATGAATTAGGGGACCTAGATTTTTATATTAGTAAACCAGTTGTGTTATATTGGGCAGGTTCTTTCTTTTTTTTTTTTTTTGAGTCCTTGGTTTCCTCTTTAGTAGATGAAATAGCTTGGATCAAGTGATCTCTGGAGTCCATTCCAGCTCTAACATCTTCTGATATTGCTAATGGTACTATGGAAATTTATCAAATATTTATGAACTGGTCCTTGTTCATGAGAACCTTTTTCAGTAGAGAAGACAGCAAAGAGTTGCTTGGTGTTCTTCCCAATATTTCGATCATTGGTCAGTGTTTGACATGAGTTTTACTGTCACTTTGAAGTCCTCCCAACGAAGGGAAATAAAAAGTACAGTGAAGCTCCTCAGTTTGGAAAACAGGGTCTTGGGGCAGCATTTTAATACCTGTAGTCAATGATTAACAGAAGAGGGTGAGAGATAACAATTACTATCCAAGTATGTAAAAAAAGAATCTACTAAGAATGTTGGAAAGGTTCTCCTCTCCTCAGTTTAGGGAGTGGAAAAAGTTGGATCAGATGATATCTAATGGTTCTCTAGGTTGTATTAATGTAGATGTGGTATTGCAAGAAAATTGAGTAAAACGGGAAAAAAAGAGATTTCAGGAAGTGGGAGGGGAGATTTAAATGAGAGATTTGGGTTGAAGGAACAAATTGAGAACTAAGGGCCATATATGAGATGAAAAGGCTGAATTGGAAGGAGGAAATGATTTAAAGATCTTTATGTTACTAATATGAAGTGCATGCTAGAGTGTGCTTCAGATCTTTTAGATAACAAATCAGGGTTGATTTAATGTGCACATAATATTTCTAGATAGTGTTGCCTGGTCTTTGAATCTCAGATCCCTGAATAATTAGCCCTTCTTGGGTCCCTAGTGTTAAGTTTTTGATCTGAGCAAGTCGTAATTCTTGCTTATTTTCTTAACTCATCCCTAAAATCCAATCCCATCTTACTCCAGGAGAATGTTTTTGAATTAAGATACTGTGTATGAAGTACCCAGAAATCATTAGAAGAAATGTGTTAGGTAAATTCAAGGCATTTTTCTTACCGCAATAATAATGATCAAGGTTCAAGTTTTAAAATCTAGCTAAAGTAAAACAATACCTGTTTCATCTAAGTATCAGAATGTTATTCAACTGATGTTCCTATTCCATATATTTGAATCATTTATGCATTTGTTGTGAGTATCCTTGAATTCTCCCAATATCTTTCTATAAATTAAAATCACAATCTAAGAAAAATTTCAGTAAAAGAAAAAAGTTCTTTTTTTTCTATTTTAACCCATTTTTACCAAAAATACATTCAATAGATGAATACATTAAGAATGAGGAAAGGAATAATTCCAATTTTGAATTCATGCTTCAAGACATTTTTAATCCTCTTTTTTCTCAGGCTAAAGCAATAATGTTTTGTTCCTATTTATCAAATATTACCTCATCTGGATTTTTTACATTTGAGAAGAATCTTTTTAAAAAGTAGAAACTGCTAAAATTAGAGATGATAGTGATATTATATCAGTATAAGCCTGTGTGTGTGACTCATTTGCTAAATACAAAAAGAGAAGCTGTTAATACTTAGATGACTTAGAAGGGGTTCTTTTTAAGTTGCCCTTAATGACTCAACAGTTGATTCACTATACAGTCTTCTCTGTGCTACTCTCTAAATTTTGAAGAAAAGAGACCAATTGTTCCAGCTTATCATTTTAGAAAGCTTGAACTCTGAAGTTAGAGAGGTTTTGTACATAGAATAGAGAAACAGATATTTTGCAATTTTAGAATCTTATATACTGCTGGTGATTTCAGAAAGAGTCAGTCAGACAACTTCCTTAAATGTTTAAATGTTTAAAACAAAATGTTTGGGATGCCAGATTTAAATAGAAGAATTTTTAAGACCACTAGAAGAAGAATACATACATATTTACTTACTTATGTACATACATACATATACATATACACACATACATATATTCCATGTGGTAGAAACTCAAAATTGTCTAATCTAAAAAAACCCAAAAAACCAAGCAAGCGCTCCACCCCCAAACAACAACATAGAACTGCAAGGGACGTGAAAGATCATTCGATCCAACCACTTTGTTTTTATAGATGATGAAACTGAGGCCCAGGAAGGTTAAGGGAATAGTCACAAGGTCACACATGTGATAATCACAATGATAATGCCTCACATTTGTGTAGGGTCTACTATGTGTCAGACACTGTGTGACGTGCTTTACAATTTTTATCTCATTTGATACTACCCTAGGATGTGCTGTTATTATCTTCTGAGGAAACTGAGGCAGACAGAGGTTAAGTTGACTTGTCCAGGGATACAGAGCAAGTAAGTATCTGAGGTAGAATTTGAACTCAGGGTCTCCTGACTCCTGACCCAAGACTCTGTGCCCTGTAGCACCGCCTAGCTGTCTCTAGTAAGCAATTCAGGGAAAGGGATGGTGAATGTGAGCTCTCTTCAGATCCTTTGTCCCTAAATCCAGTGACATTTCCTCTATCCCCATGGATTTGAAGTAAACTTCTCTACCACAGCCTATACTATCTATCAATCGTTTTGTTGTTTGAATGGCTATGGAATTTGGAGGATGTCTGCTGTATCCCTTGTTCCTTCACCAATTTCCACTTCATAGTCTTTTCCAGTTCATTTTTACACATGTAGTGAGCTTGTGGACATGGTAGATGTTCCGGTGCAGTTGTATCCTTTTGTTGTAAAAGAATCATGAATATGTTTATATTTATAACCAATTATAAATACACTTAATTAATTAGGACAAAATTAGTATTTTCATTGGAAGGCCCTCTGAGTTGGTAGGAGGGGCAATTTTATAAAGCTGCTACCTGATACAGTGATTCACCTTTCTAGCAACTGCTATATGTGAGGGTAATCTCATAGTATTCAAAATCCTCTCCCTCATGGCAGGTGCCATAACAGCTGTGAATTTTGAATTTGATTTCTTGAGGAATACCAAAGCATAATTCTGAGGAAATCTGACTGATTTTTTGAATCTCATGGCAATAAGAACTATAGTTTTTTCTTCTTTATTAGCTGGAAGGGACCTTGGAGGTCATCTAAGCCAACTTCCTCCTTTTACTGAAGAAGAAACTGAGGCATATGGGTTAGTGACAGAGGCACGATTTGAATCAAGTTCCTCTGCATCATACTGCCTCTTTTAAACTAATCTATAAATTTTTTTCAATTAGCAAACATCTATTTTTACTCCCCCCTTTAAAACAAAAGAAAAACAAAACCATCAAAAGAAAAATAAAACCCTGGTAAAACTTATGCATAGACAAAATAAATTCCCATTAAAAGAAAAGAAAAACTAAATCCTTATAAAAACTATGCATAGACAAACAAACAAAAAAATCCTATATTTTCCTGTAAAAAAAAAAAGTCTTAATTTGTAGCCAAAGCCTGTCATCTCTCTGTGAAGAGGTGGATAGCATATTTCCTCACAGGTTCTCTGAAGTCATGGTTGGTTGTTGTATTATCAGAGTTTCTAAATCTTTCAAATGTGTTTGCTTCGCTGCAGTTTTGCTGTTATTGTATAAATTGTTCTCTGTGTTCTGCTCATTTCATTCTGCATCAGTTCATACAAGTCTTCCCAGACTTCTTAGAAACCATCCCCTTCATTATTTCATATAGCCCAATAGAATAGTATTACAATTCAAATATTGTAATTGGTTCAGCCATTCTTTAATCATTGGGCATCCCCATAGGCTCTACTTTTTTTTTTT
>JAQQSU010015854.1:0-11074 GCA_028627135.1 Pseudochirops cupreus
CTCTATTTCTTCTTACTCTACCATCTTAGGGAATGTCTCCCAATGATCAGTCGGTATCTACAACCCTCACAAGTTAAGTGAATCATTTATGGTAAAACAGACTAAACAAATCATTTGATCACATGACTCTGGGGCACTCATATAAAATACCTAATTATAAAAGAATCAGAATTTTGACCTTGGTACAGAATTGCCAAATAATATCCCTTAATGATATCACAGTGATCAAGAGACAGCGTGGCATAATGGATACAGAACTGGCCTCAAAGTCAGGAAGACCTGGGGTCAAGTCCTACTTCTGACACATATTAGCTATGGACCTGAAGTAAGTCATTTAACTTGTTAGTGCTTCTGAGAAGTTCAATTGTTTTTGTTGGGTCATTTCAGTTGTATATGACTCTTTGTGACCCCAGTTTGGGAGTATTCTTAGTAAAGATACTGGAGTGGTTTGCCATTCTATCTCCAGCTCATTTTACAAATGAGGAAATTAAGTTACTTGCTCAGGGTTACAAAGCTATGAAGTGTCTAAGGGCAAATTTGAACTCAGATCCTCCTGACACCAGGGCTGGCACTCTGTCCGTTGTGCCACATAGCTACCCCTGAGAAACTCCGTAAGGCCATAAATTGCATTAAAATTTCCAATGAGCATTGGCATAAGAAGTTTCCTTACTGGGAGCTCCCTATAGCAATGAAATCATAGATCCAAACCTATCCACTCCAAATAAATGAAATTAGAAACCTGAAAACATGTGGCAGGCTAAAACATGAGCCCAAATTTAATTTAGCTACATCTAAGTAGTGCACTATCGAGCAGGTCAAAAACTATATGATTGAAAAGTGTTCAGAGAACAATGAACAGATTTACGAAGAGATTCAAAACCGTGGCATCTAGAAGCGTGTTGAAGGAATGGGGAATGTGTTTTACCTTAGAGACCCTTTAGAGAAAAGTAATCAGTCTCCTTAAATATTTGAAAGGATGTCATATGAAAGATGGATTAGGCTTTTTCTGTTTGGTCCCAGAGGGCAGAATTATGATTAAGGTAGAAAAGTTAGAAGGTGACAGATTTTGGCTCAAAATAAGGAAGAACAACTTTACCATTGGAACTACTCCCAAATGGAGCAGGAGATGATGTGATGCAGAGTGAAAAAGACAAGTCCAAGAGAAAAATAAACACACTAACTATGACTATGTAAACAGTGACGTGAAGCAACAACCAAGTTCAAGTTAAATATTCCAAACAACATTCATAGTAGTTTCTTAAATGAAAATCATACAGCATTGCACATTTAAAAGCACTATATGTCAGTGATGATGATAAACAAGTGGACCTTCTGTCAAGGCCAACTACTCTTCTTGTACCCTTGATCCCAATGACCCCCACAATCAACCCTTTGCTCTCTCTTTAATCTCTATTTATACTAGTCTGTTCTCTGCTGCTAATAAATATCCCCAGATCTTGTAACAATTGAAAAAGAACTCATTTAACCCCATCACTCCCTCAAGCTGCTGTCCTATGTCTCCTCCCTTTCTCAGCTAGACTCAGAGAAAAAGTTGTCTACACTTCTTGTCTCCACTTTTTTCTTCTCAGTCCTCAAGCCCTTGCTATCTAGCTTCTGACTTCATCTTTCAACTGAAACTGCTCTGTCCAAAGCGTTCTCTAAATTGCCTGATCTGATGATTTTTTCTCAATCTTCCTCCTTTTTAACATCTCTATAACATTTGAAGCTGTTAACCACATACTCTGCCTGAAAACTTTCCTCTCCAGGATTTTATGACACTGTTCTCTATCCCCCTTCTAACTTCTTCTCCTAAGTTTCTTTTGCTAAATTAGTCAATATGTCAATCAACAAACATTTATTAAGTACCTACTATGTCAGGCTAATAGAGAACTAAGCTTAGAAACAAGAAGACCTAAATTAAAATCCACACTTAGATATTTACTAGCTGTATGACCCTGGGAAAGTCACTTAACTTGTGTTTGCCTCAATTCCCTCATCTGTAAAACAAGGGCAATAATAGCACCTACATCCCAGGGTTGTTCTAAGTATCTAATAAGATCATATCTATAGCACAGTGGTTCTCAACCTTTCTAATGCCACGACCCTTTAATACTCATATGTGGGCGTGTCTGCATGTGGGAGGACCCACCTAGAGACGGATAGAGAAGCGATGTCTCGGTTCCTAAGACCATCAGAAATATGTGTTTTCCGATGGTCTTAGGCGACCCCTGTGACCTCTGTGAAAGGGTCATGGTCACAACCCATAGTTTGAGAACCACTGCTATGGCACATTATAAATGCTTTAGTAAATGTTTGTTCCCTTTCCCTGCCTTCACTAATAGAATGTAAAATCCTTAAGGGAAGACTTGGCTTTCATTTTTATCTTTATATCCCCAATGCCTAGCACAGGGTCTAACTCATAATAGACATAATAAATGTATACCCATTAATTAAAGATTAGTAGCAAATGTTAAATTATAAATTTATGTGTTTGTATTAACTATTAACTATTCCTTTGCAATTTTTTCTTTGAGTATTTTGTTTAAATATACTGTTTATTAATGTATTGTCTCTAGATAGATAGATAGATAGATAGATAGATACCTATTGTTGTTCAGTCATTCAGTTGTATTTTACTCTTCACAACCCTATTTTGGGGTTTTCTTGGCAAGGACACTACATTACTTTGCCATTTCCTTCTCTAGTTCATTTTACAGTTTAAGGAAACTGAGGCAGAGAGGGTTTAATGACTTGCCTAGCATCACACAACTAGTAAGTGTGTGAGGCTAGATTTAAACACAGAAAGATGAGTCTTCCTGACTCCAAGCCCAGTGCTTTGTCCACTGTGCCACCTAGTTGCATATGTGTATATCTATGTATGTATGTATGTATATATATATATATATATATATATCATACACATATATATACATACATACACAAACATGTATATGTCATTTCATTTAAATAATAATTATGATTTTTAAAAGAAGCCAAAATGGACCAGAATAAATGATTCCACCACTCCTTGAGGTATACAATCATAAGACAAATGACCTAATGCCAAGGATGCTTTAGAAGAGACAATCCTATTAAGTCTGCTTTAGACTAATTATCCTTTGGGGTCTCTTTCAACTCTGAGACTCTATGAGTCTTTGAATTAGGAAGTCAATAAGTTTTGTTTTGTTCATTTATTTTTACAGAAAGGCATCAAAACATAATGACGACAAAGGGTTCCAGGGCAAATAAAAGTACTCTAAGACAATAGTGTCATTTAAATCATTGTAATTCAAGGACTGAGAATTGGTCCAGACGTTCTAATCACCTTCTGGACAAGTCTCACTAGTTTAGACTATACCTCAATCACTTAACTCCATTGGACATATAATCTCAATGTAGGCGCTCTCTCCAGTGATGCAATTTACAGCTCATCCAAGCCTGCCTGTTCTGTGCAACTCTAATTCACGTCCTCCCATTAATTAACCACAGGGAATCAATCCAATGGGCTGGGGCCTTTGGCATAGTCTCTTGACATGGTGTAGATACAAGTGGAGGATATAGGCTGCTTGCCAGTTAATGCATTGTTTGTCTAAGTGACTGGCTTGTATTATTTTTCCTGGTTTAACATTTCTTTGATGACCCAGTAGTTCACATTTACCATCAAACACCAGATGTTTCCTGGTAGAAGGCATCAAGACTAAGCTTATTATTTCACCAAAATATTGAATCTGATCAAGTTAGTCATTCACTGCTCTTGGAGCCTGGTGTACTCACCCAATGTCTCAAGAATAGATGGGTCAGAAACAGGATATGAAAGGGAATGTTATAGGGACAAAAAAGGAAAAGTCTTGACAGATGTTCCATCTTCTATCCCACGTATGCCCAGTTATTTCTCTTATAGCTTGGCAGTTGGGTCTATAAATAAACTATAGATTATTCTCTAATGAACAATCACTGATTTTTTCCACATGCTTAGTGTTATATGCTACTGTTCCCATAAGATATCAATAATTGCCATTTGTTTTCTGAAAGCAAAGAACTTTTTTAATGTTCGTCTTTACTGGAATCCCAAGTCTATAATACCAGGGAGTCATTTCTCATAAGAGAACTCCCAAGGCCTTATTGAGATATAGCACTTCTCTGGTGGGGAAAAAAAGAAATCAATGATTGTTTTAGTTTTTCCACAAACCTCTGAGCCATGCTTCAAGAATCTTCTGAGCACCAGTACAGGTTTCCCTCAAAACAGCGGTTTTCAACCTGTGGGTCACGATCCCTTTGGGGCTCAAATGACCCTTTCACCAGGGTCACCTAAGACCATTTAGGTGAAAAACACATATTTCCGATGGTCTTAGGAACTGAGACACTGCTCCTCTATCCTTCTCCAGGCAGGTCTGCCCACATGCAGATATGCCCACATATGAGTATTAAATTGTCATGGCATTAGGAAGGTTGAGAACCACTGCCTTAACACATCCCATAGCTACCAATCCCTAAGAGTTCTAAGATGCCTCCATCAATGTTTTGTATCCTAACAAATTTTGCATGTTAATACCTCACTGTTCAGTCAAATTTATCATCACCTGCTCTTACTGGGTAGATTATTCATATAAAAGCACATCTTATAAAGCCCTTTTAGATACTTAACGTTGCTGTTTTTGCAGAGATTCTTAGCCTGGGCTCCATGAACTTGTTTTCTTTTTCTAATATTTTGACAATTATTACAATATAATTGAATTCCTTTTAATTTTGTTTATTGCATCTTATGTATTTAACAAGGAAGAAAACAAACAAACATTTAAGTGTCTACTATGTTTCAGACCCTGTATCAAGTTCTTTATAAATATCTTCTCTGATCTTCACAACAATCCTGGGAGATAGGTGCTGTTATTATCCTTGCTTCGTAGTTAAGGAAAAGGAGACAAACAGAAGTTGAATGACTTTCTCAGGGTAATTTAATTAGTAAGTGCCTGAGGTCACATTTGAACTCAGTTCTTCCTGACTTCAGGCCCAGCACTCTAACTACTGTGCCATGTAGCTGCCTCTAAAAAAAATAATAATAAAAATATTATTTTGAGAAGGACATGGGCCTCATCAGGAGAAGAGGAAAGGGAAAAAGCATTTACATAATGTCTAATAGGTGCCAGGCACTGCACTAAGCTTTTTTTTTTTGTTACAAATTTTTTCTCATTTGATCCTCACAACAACCCTACCTACAACACTATGAGGCAGATATTATTAGCCCTGCACCCCCTTCCCTTATAGCTAAGGAATCCAAGACAGGCAAAGATTAAGTGACTTTTCCAGAATAAACAGCTAGTAAGTATCTGAGGTCAAATTTGAACTCAGTTCTTCCTGACCCAAGGCTATTAATTGTGTCACTTAATTGCCTCTAAAAATAATAACAACATTATTTTGAGAAGGTCATGGGCTTACCCAAAGTACCAAAGGGGCTGATGACCCAAAAAGATTAGGAACCCATGCTTTAGTAGATCAGGGATTTCATAGGCATTGAAATTTGCTCTACCAATGCAAACTACAACCCTTCTCTGTGTTCTTTGTTGGTCCTCGTATCCAGAAGGCATTCATCCTATAGGAACCTCTGCAGAGGATCGTCTCCACTCTCAGGTGAGTTACCCCTGGCAAGAGTTATACAGATTGTCACCATGCCCAGTCCACAGGAAGAAGGCTTGCTCTGTACTTTGGCAGCATTTATTTGAGCTTGTCTTCTTCCGGTAGGCCATTCAGATTAGCTTTAATAATATCCATCAGTACTACCGGCTTCCACAGGATTTTGCTTCCCAAGGATTTGCAGTTCAAAGGGCTTCATGATAAAGATATATTTAAAAAAAAAACCAATCTACTGCATAACAGCTTAGTGAGAACTTCATTCCCAGGATCCTGTAGACCTTGGTCCTGAATCTATTTCTCTAGCTGATCATAGTATCAGATGATGTAAGAGCTAGAAGAAGAACCAAGCGATGAACTAAAACAACCCCTGCCTTTTACAGGTATAACTGGGCTAACTAATAGACCCAATAACCTCAAGGATTAAAATCCATTTCATTTCTCTTTCTATCAGCTGATTCTTGAAATGACTTAGGAATGCCCCAGAGCAACACCAGAATAGTAAAGTAATAGGGGAAACCATGCCCTGTTTCTTTGAGGTTTCTATTTAAACCTGGTCAATCCAAATGTTTCAATCAGTCTGTGGATTAATTTACCCTCCTGCAGGCAATGGGGATAGCCAAGCTAACTGCATTAGCCCTAACCAGCCCCCTAGGACTCCTTTAGCAACAAATGAATAAAACCTTTGTGCCCTACCTTGTGATTTAAACCACAGCCCTACCAATCTGGGTTTAGGAGCTTTCTTCCATCAAGAAGTCTGATAGTCCTTCACTCACGTTTTCTTATTAATCTTCAAAGTGCCATCATATAGGAAGATAGAGAAAATAATTGGGTAATTATCCCCATTTGAAAAAGGGAAAGATGTAGGCTCAAATGGCATGGGTGAGCCAGTGTCAAATCCAGGAGCTAAGCTCACAGTGTCTCCCTTCCCAAAGCCTTTTATGAATGGTACCTTTGCTTCACAAAGTTCAGATGTCACAAGAAAATAGAAAAAATAACTGTCAGGGCTCCAAAACTGGATTATCTGGGACAGACAGTCTCAGACCTTTTCCTCCAACCTCCCTCATAAATACACACTTTCACAATATGGAATAAGTAGTGTACTTACTCAGAAGAGATGAATTCTAGTCCCAGCTCTCCCATTAATTAATCATGTGGCCCTTAGTACCTTCCTAGACTACAAGATTATAGAGCCAGAGCTACAAAATATCTCAATTTCCTCTCCTATAAATTGGGGGAGTTGACTGAGATGTTTTCTGAGGGCCCTTCCCACATTCTATAGTTCTCTAATCTATACTCCACACAGCTGCCAAATTGATAATCAATCAACAAGCATTTCTTCATCACTTACTGTGTCCTGTGAGCTGTGCATACATTTACTGTGTGCAATAAACCATGTAAAGTTACTTTGCATCCTAAAACAAAGACCTGAACATGTTATTCCTCTAACTCAAAAATCTTCCAGGATCCCCATAGCTTTAAGGATAAAATACAGAATTCTTAGCCTCCCATTTTCTTTTCTTATTTCATATTACTCCCCTTCACCCTGGCCATTTTCTACTGTTACTGTAAAGTTCCATCATTTCCTTTCCACCTCTGACTCTGGGAATTGTAATCAAATCGACATCACCTTTGCCTTTAGAAAGTGTCTGACAGATTTCTAGGGGCAGAGCTAAGATGGAATGTAGAAAAGGCACTTAGATGGAGCTCTCTCTATACCTCCCTCCAAACAACTTTAAAATAAGGGCTCAAATCAAATTCTGGAGTAGCAGAGACAATAAAAGTCAAAGTAAGACATTCTTCTAGCCCAAGACAACCTAGGAGGTCAGGGAGATCTGTGACATGGCCAAAAGCCCATGAGTATGAAGCACTGGATGTGGGTCTAGGTGGTAGCAAAAGAAATAGCAACAGCTTTGGGAGCTCTCAAGCCAGAAACAGGAAGAAGAACCTGACAAGTGATCAGAAAGAGATTTCAAGGAATAGCTGTGCTAGCTCTGGATATAGGATCAGATGCTGCTTGGCAAATCCACTGCCCATAATTGCTTCTAGGTCATAGTTCAAGGATGGAAAGGAGCACTTTCAAGAAAGAGGAAACAGGAGCCATGAGGAGTAATTTTGCTTTTGGTCACAAGGGATCAGGAACCCTGAAGAATAGTATCCCTTCTGGTCCTAAGGAATCAGGTCGTTCCTCTGAAAGGAACAGAATGAAGACCAAGAGAGAAGTGACCATACCTCTCCCCAGACCACACCACCTTGGAAGCACCAAAAAAATTCCAAACCCCCAGAACTAGATCTGAAATCATCAGGGTGAAAAAGCTTAAAGTTTGAGACACTGCCCCTTCCCTTCCCACCCACCCCCAGTGGCAACAGAACCCAGATGTAATGAAAAGTTCACAATCAAAGAATAGCATAAAAAAAAAACATCTGACCAAATTCCTTTAGGCTTATTAAAGGGCAGGGAAGATCTTCAAATTACCATTACCATTACATTTGGCCCCAATATCTTTCATGTCCCTTACCTAGCAAAAATACATTAACAAGATCTCTTCTCCATGGCTACTTCCAGCTGAAATTGGACATGGGACCCAAGAGGTCCCATTCAAGAGGTCAGTTCTTTAGCTGGCATCTGGAGCTAGGTTAATGTCAGGTGCAGGGACGTCACATCACAGTCATGGACAGGGGGTGGCATCCAATTTAAGAGATCAGGAATCTGAAGGTGGAGGGTAGTAAGCCTGCAGGAAACAAGTCTCACAAACAAGTTTAACAGACAAAAAGCCAAAAATAAACAAATATAGCATCAGCCATGCTTCTGGAGTCCATGAACTCACTGTCGTAGCTTCATTCACAGTAGAATACATGAGTTAAGGGTAAATTTGGCAATCATCTTCTCCTGAATAAACAACAGCCATGGTATTGTCTTTCCTACATGCTATAATCTCCACAGCCTTTGAAATATCATCTGGCCTCCACTTTACCCATACTTTAGCTCCCAATTTTATTCTATTAGTAGAACCAAACCCTTCAGTTCCTCTGATAGTTATTTCAGAAGCAGGGTCAGTTTTCACAAGAGGTATTGTTTCACAAGGAATAATAATCACTTGCACTATTCTATCACTTTTGCAAAACTGTAGGGGTTCTTCAGCTAAATTTTGGAATGTCACGATAATTTCTCCTTGATGATTAGAATCTGTTACTCCAGCCAATAAATGTGTTCCTCAAGCTGCTAAACCTGATATAGGTAATATCCATCCAAAATGATTTTTAGGGATTCTCATATATATATTCCAGTAGAGATGTTTCTTATTTCTTTTCTATCCAACCAAAAATCCTCTAAACAATGTAAATCATATCCTGCTGAACTAGGTGTTCCTGCATACAGTGCTGGGACATCTGGCCTCATAGTCCAATAATCAATATTTGGGATCTTATGTGTCTGCTGTTTTCTAATTTGCAGATTTGTGGTCATCATTCTGTCTAGAGGTATACTCCCTCCCAATGGTCTATTATTCAAATTATGTAAAGCAGTAAACAAATCATCTTTCCAATTTTGATTCAAATTATTAGAACTTAACTTCCTTAACTGTTCTTTTAATAATCCATTCATTCTTTCAATTAGCCTAGATGCTTGTGGATAATATAAAACATGATATATCCATTCTATATTGTTTGATATACAATATTTCTTCATTTCATGACCTTTGAAATGTGACCCATTGTCACTTTGAATCTACATCAGGGATCCATAATATAGACTTATGAGATCTAGAATTTTACAGGTGTTTTTCTAGGTCACATTCTTATAAGGACAAGCTACTAGTACAACTGAATAGGTATCAACACAAGTACATATAAATTTGCATCCTCTGTCTTGTGATAGAGGACCAATATAATCTATTTGCCAAATTTGTGCTGGGACTTTTCCCCTTGCTATCTCCCCAGCTACTACCCAAGGAACAATTCATTCCTTTTCCAGTTGATATATATGACATTTCTCTAATATCTGTTTTAACAATGAATGAAAGATACTAATAACTCAAACTTGTGCTCACCAGCACAAGTGTGTGGCCTGGACCCCTAAATGTCTAGCCATTTGATAGACCCATTTTGCTAGTGCAGGATTATCATTGGTGTCAGAGTAAGGACAATATGTTGAATAGCGATCTTTGCTAGTTAATCAGTATGTGCATTGTACTCACATTCTGGCATGGTGAGGGCCATGTGAGCATCTACATGAAAAACTGTGATGACAAATCAGTAACCAAAGACATGTCTCATATATCTTCCCATAATTCTTTGCCCCAGACTAGTTTACCATGAATTTCCCAATTTTGATTTTTCCATATGAGTATCCATGTAGCTAACCCATTAGCTACCACCCATTAATCCATAAATATATGACACTGTCCTCCTTGTTCTGTTTTGATGGCTTGATGTACTGCCATAAGTTCAGCATATTCATTACTCCCACCTATCTCAGTACTTTCTAAAGTCTGCCTAAAATATGGATTATGGGCTATTGCTTTCCAGTGTCTTTTATGGCCCAAATATTTTGCTGTCCCATTAGTAAACCATACATGTTTCTTCTCTTCTTCAGGTAATCCATCCTATCTGTCATTCCATTTTACCAAGAACTGTACCAACAGTTACTTTGTTTCAGGGGGTGTATCATTTCCCTCAGTATTGATTTTTGCTATAGATTCATGTAGAGCAGTGTAAAGCCAAGCGAGAGCAGCTTTCCAGAGGACTCCTGCTGTGAACAGCTTTCAAGGTTCTGCTTACACAGTATAGTGAACTCTCTATTCAGTAACAAATTAAGGCAAAACATTCACAGAAATTAAAATACAGCATTCACAATGTTATAACTTAACAACTTATCACTAAAATGGCCACATAGTTTTCACCAAAGTGGTCACTTAGTTTTAAGCAAAAGATAACATTCATTTAGCAGCATAATCATTTATTAAGTCTTTAATTCAAACATCCTTAAGGAGGCAAGCCTCCTTAACTGACACAAAGTACAAAGGTCAAAGTCCTCCACCCCTAGGTCACATTGTCTTAATTTCTTCAATCAAAACGTCCTATTTCTTCTTCATTGAAGAAGTCCTTAACTCAATCATCTAAACATAAAAGTCAGAGTTCTCCACCCCTAGGCCACAGTAAGGCATGATTTTCTCAGTTTGCATTAAATACCCAAGGAGAGGTCTTTTCATCTTGACTTGAGGCAGTCTCTCAGCTTTCAGGCTTCCTCCTCCATGGTCCCAATTCCTGACAAATCTACCCAATTGCCACTTGGGTTCAAAGGCAGACAGCTCTCAGTTCTTTGTCCAGCTTCTTGTGAGATTCCTGTCCCATATTGAAGCTCACAGTGTCTGGTCCACCTGTGTCCTTCACAGTTTCTGTTCCCAGGAAGACAAAGCTTAACAACCACAATAACATTCATGCACATTGC
>JAQQSU010015855.1:0-11074 GCA_028627135.1 Pseudochirops cupreus
TTCTAACTAAATAATTTCTTTAAAACACATTAAATGTGTATTTATGTGTAGATCTATAGTCCCTTGGCTTACTCTGCCAACTTCCACTAGCCATGAGAGACTGGGTCCTCAAAGTATAGCTGTTTACATCCCCCCTTCAGTATTCTAAGAAACCTTAACAGGTTATAATATCTTGCGGTAGTACTATCACTATTATTTGTTCATCCTTTGTTCTTGAAGAGGACTGATGACACCAGTAGGGTGATGTCTTGAATTGCAAATGAATTGACTTTGAGTGAGGCAGAAATGGTGCAAAGTCATCACTCTCCTCCAAAGAGGCATTGGAGTCCAAGGGCAAGACATATATCAGAATGACTGCCTATGGCCCTGGATGCAGTGGGAGATGCATAGCCTTTTAAAGCTAAGGTCTTTCCCAGGTCTCAGTTTGTCTGATGCAACACCCCTTCAATATTTAAAAGCTAGGTAAGAATGGAGGCAAAAAGACCCTATCTGATATATTCTCACATATAACATTTGACCTGTTCATATCTCCTAAGAATCATCAATAACAATGCACCCATTGATAACCAATTAATATCAATTAGCTTTTTACAAAGGGATATTTACTGAGAAAAATGGCAAGACCTAAAGTAAAAAAAAAAATCATCTCAAACCAGAACCATACTCTTCTCTACCATCCTTGTCCCTGGAGAGAGTAGGCTAAAAATTGATGTGAATGTTTCCAATATTCCTCCCAGCAAGTTCACTTAAGGTACATTTTGGCCAATGGATGAGTCACTCCCTTGCTTGCAGACCATGGTGGCTTGGATGCTAGGGTGATTCTCTGTTTGGCTGAGTCATGTTGGTCCCTCCTCAGGGCTGGCTTCTCTTCAGGATAAAGTGTTACAGCTACTGGCAGACTGCTAGCGACTCCAGTTGCTGGACCTTGGGTGGCTCCTCTTTTACCTTTCAAAGCTCCCAAGCTTATAGTCTAGTCTGTGCCATTTCTCATTAATTCAGTCAGTAGAAAATAAACATAAACAGTTATAGGAAGAAAAAAGTGTCATTCACTGCACCTATATAAAACATAGCAAAGCTTCAAGATAATTTTTCCATAGCAGTATATGATGGAGTTAAAAGAAGCAATGAAAAGGGGGAAAAGAAAAGAAAATCCTACTGTGATTTATAGACCACATGGCAGAGCAGGAAGTTATAAAACAACCCAGATAGGATTAGGAGCTACAGAAATTCTGTGGAGGTAGAACAGGAAGTTTCTCACAAAATCTGCCTGAGAGGCCTTATTGAAGGCCGTGGGAGAGCTTTGAGGCAGGAGAGAAAGGTGTATCAAAGAACAGCTCCCAGGGCTGGGGCAGAATCTCACTCTAAGAGAATAATGATTTTCTAAGGCCTGAGACCTTAAAAGATTAAACGTAGAGTATGGCAGTATGGTAGTCTTTTAAAACTAACTTGTCTTGAAATGGAAGTGAGGTGAAGTTTCTCTAGACAGAAGTAAGGAAGGTGTTCATGGGAAATTCCACAGGCCACAGTGACGGATCTGGTAAAGAACAATGGCTGTGGACATGAAGTCCTGCTGATGGATGCCTGAGAGGCAATACGAGAATAGAATGACAGCTACTGAGTCAGAGCTGGCTGTGACTGACAGTCACAAGAAATGGGGATGAAGGAATAGACAGCTAGAAAGTAGAGCGGGCTGGTATTCCCGGTGGCCGGCACATAATGTTTTTCTAACTGCTTATTGGCATTTGGGGGAATTTGTTTTCCTTCACTTTGCTTATTTGTTAAAAGGGTTTTATTTTTATTTTTGTTCGCTTTTTTCTGCATGGGGGAAGGGAGAAAGTGGAAGGAAAAAAATAAATTCTTGATAAAACAGATTCTTGTTGATGGACAAGTAGAAATGGACCTGGGGCAGTGTGGTGATGCAGGGCATGTAATTCCAGGCATGACGTGAGAAAGTCTCAATTTCCTGAGTTCAAATCTGGCCTCAGACACTTACTAGCTGTGTGACTCTGAACAAGTCACCTAAACATTTTTGCTTCAATTTCCTCCTCTGTAAAATGAGCAAGAGAAGGAAATGGCAAATCACTCCAGCATCTTTGCCAAGAAAACTCCAAACAGGGTCATGAAGAATCAGACACAACTGAAATAACTGAACAAGCAAAGAGAACGAGCCTCCCCAGAAGACAAGAAAGCCATGGCTAGCAGAGGAAATGAAGACAGTTCTTCTTCCTTCACTCTATAGCCTTCAGAGTCTCTTCCTTGAGGCCTGCTTTCCTGATCATTGAATCCTTGATCTGCATTGCCATTTCATCAGGGGCCCACCACCCTCCTCTCACTCCCACCTAATTCACTCTGGACCTGGGGTGCAGGGGAAACCAAATCAAAATAAAACAAGACATACTTTAAAGTTTAATCTTCATTTTCTCCCTCACTTTCTTAAGTCTAAACACAATCTATAAAGCAATAAATCAAGCCCTGGTTTTAGCATTTGCTGATTTCTGAGGTGTAAATGCTAACACTGAAAATTTAACAATTGGCTTTCCAATATGAGCTAGGCCCAGCACACCCCTCCTCTGGACTCTGTCATCTTAGCTTCAGCCTTGCCCATCTCAAGATGCCTCTACTTTGGGACCTGCTCTCCTGATTGGTGAATCCTTAGCCCATATCAGGAGGAGTCCCAGTCGTACCCATTTCACTCCTAGCTCAACTGTCATTCCAGACCACTCTAATCTTCTCACCTTCAGCCTTTCCACCCCATGGGTACCTTTCTCTGCCTCCTATTTTCCAGCTCCCCTTTATATTTTACTTATCTACATTAGAATATAATTTCCTTGAAAGCAGAAATTGTCTTATTAACTTGTAATTCTTCCCCCAGCATTTAGCAATGCGCTTGGAACATAGTAAAAGTTCTATCTATCCATGTACCTTTCTATCTACTTCCATTTCTTTTTTTCTCTCTTTCTATATAACTGTCTATCTATTTTCATGGTTCCTCTTCTACCTGGTAAGTCCTAAAAACTATTGCTATCATGCACTCGATTTATAATATCTCCACGAAGCAAGCAACTTCCAGATAAACAATATGGTAAACAATCAGCTCAATACATGAGAGATTAGTGGTCAAGAGACTGAATGTTTCTCACTCCTCTTTTCAGGAGATGGATTTATCTTCCCCCTCCCCGCCTTCTTTCTTTTCCCCCTCAAGCTAATAAGTTACTTTGCTGCCTCTCCCTTTGGCTCATAACAACAAAAATATGTCAGACTTCCCAAAGAGGCAGCTGCAATTCATTACTCTGCTCTAGGCAGGCACAGCTTTCAAGTCCACACCTAATTAAACGCTGCAGCAATCACAGGATGTTTCAGACTGCATGTTTTGAAAGACTAAAAAACAAAATGGCTGCTTTGCAAATCACTCTAACTTATATTGAAAAAGGTGGGACAGAAAAGAATGACCCCTGCTAACCCAAACACATGATGTAGGTTCTCACACTCCAGTCTACTGAGGTCACTGGGTGTGGCACTGGTAAAACCACCATGCAATCTTTTGAATTTTTCCCCAATAAATTGTGAATATGACTACTTTCCAAGTCCGTTTGATTTTACCTCATTCTACTCTTTATCATGGAAAAAGGATTAATTGAAATATAACATTCTTGAAAAAGATACAGAGAATATATATTAATTATACTCATTATAAATGGTCCAGAAACAGTGACAGTATATGAATTCTGCACATGATGTACATTTCGTCACAAAATAACCTTGTAATATATAATCATTTAAAAATGCTCAGTTGTACAATATCTTTTTTTAATTGAACCTGCATTTTCATTGCTGTAGGAAACTCCCAATGCAGATTAACATTTGTTCTGAAATTTATCAATTTAGAGGATTGCCTGAGAAAACTAACAGCATAAGTGATTTACTTAGGATCACATGGACTGTATGTATTCAAGGGGAGAACTTGAACTCAGATCTTCTTCAATCAGTGACTGATTCTCTATCCACTATACTTCAGTTCATCTCCAAACAAATGTATAGCGGTTGGACTAGATGACCACTAAAGTCTTTCCAGCTCTGAGTCCTATGATGAGTATCCTGGGAGCATTAGGCCATCACTGAAATTCTCCCATGACCAAGTCTTATTCTCTGTTAGTAATAGCCATATGAAAGTCAAAACTTTTTCATTCTCATATTACCCTATTGAATCTATTTGTTGTTTTTCTTCCTTTCCTCTTAAATGGTTTCTTCTCCCTGTGTCATTTTGCCATTGTGATCTTTAGTGATCATGGGTCCATATGTCATGTGGATCAATTTTATGATGTTTAAAACTGCTAAATTCTAAAACTGTATGTGTAAGGAAGACATCTGCATCCAGCAAAAGAACTGATAAATAAACGTATAGAATAATTTTATATATATGAGTGTGTGTGTATATATATATATATATAAATGTATATATGTATATGTATGTGTGTAAACATACATATACATATATACATATATATTTGTGTGTGATGGTAGTCATCTCCAGGGTAGGGGGAATGGGAGGGAAGAATAAAAAGAAGAAAAAAAGAAATTTACATGATAACTTTATTATATACTTAACAGGAATAGCAAGTTGCACATAATAGATTTGCATTTCACATGCCATCATCTTTTTTTTAAAGTATAATACTGTGTTATGGAAATGCTTGTTTTATTCCATAAATTAAAAACAAAATAAATTTTAAAATGTTTTAAAGTTAAAAATTATTTAAAATGTCTATAAGTGCTCATCACCATGTCCAAGTATGATTTATTGTTTCTTGCCTATTTGGTAAATACACTAATAAAATGAGTGTGAACATAGCTCCCTGTAGTTAGTGATTCCCAGAAATCTAAGTTTAAGTCTACCCCAAATCATCACTAAATCTTAAAGCTAAAAATGTCTTTGGGAACAGAGGACATGCAAAAGTAGAGTAGAAGGCAGCCTCAGATGCTCACAGGATCTATAAACTAGTATTAGCACAATTTCCAACTTGAAATTGCCTTAAATAGGCTGTACTGGCCTCCTCTAGAATTGGTCTCATCCCTTCTCTTACTGGTTAGTTGGGATTTTTTTTTATTAAAAACATTTTATTGATATCTTTTACTTTTACATAATTTAATTCATCTCCCTTTTCCAAGCAGCAAGCATCTCTTTTAATGACAAAATTAAAAATGAAGAGAAAGGGAAAAAGCAATTCAGCATAATTAACCACCATCTCCACTAAGTTTGGCAATATATGCATGGTTCCACATCGATAGTCCCCCATTTATCCAATGAAAAGAAAGGAAGTGCAATTTCCTCTCTCTCCTTCAGGGATAATCTTCATTATTATAATTATACAATATTTAATTTTTGCTTAGTGTGTTGTTTTCCTTTCTATTGTTCAAGCCAACAAACAAGTTAACAAGCATTTATTAAGTAACTCCTATGTGCCAAGCATTGTGTTAAGAGCTGGGGATACAACCAAAAGCTAAAATCTTTCTTGCTCTGAAGAAACTCAGTCTAATAGGGCTAGTCATTGTATAGGTCATTGTCCTGGTTCTTCTTTCTTAACTCTGCTTTGGTTCATATAAGTTTTCTCATATTTGTCTATATTCATCACATTCATATTCTCCTTTGGCACAGTAAAATTTCATTATATTAATATGCTGAACTTTGTTTATTAGTTCCGCTTTTGAGGGAACCTACTATCTGTATTTTATTTTAGCCTAAGGAAATTAAGCAGATGCTTTGACAAAGACCTCTAGTAGGAAGAGAAGACAATTTAATAAAATTATTTCAGGAATATAATGAATCCTATTAGCTCAGGAGAGGATCAGCATAGAATTGGTGGCATCAGTGACCTTCTGATGGCAATATTCTTTAACTCAGTGCTAGATTTCTCATTCCATCTTATTTCTAAAACTTTAGTCTTTTTTCCCTTTTGTTTATCTTTCTTTGTCACGGTTTCATAGTAATCACCTTGTTTCCTTTTTCTTCTAATTCATTACTTTCTTTCTCCCTTTCACTATCCTTTCCTTCTTATGGCATACCCTAGATTGCTACACTAACAAAGCAAAGTGTGTCTTCTAGGATTACAACATCATTTTCATGGTCTCTAGAAGTTTTTTATTAGTCAATAAAGAGACAATCTCTAAGGGGTGATTTGACGGATGAAATACATTCTCATGTTGATTTGGCAGAGTAGTACTGTACCTCCTCCTCACACTCAGTGTTATCAGTGAAGATTTCTGGCCTACAGGACTAATGGCTAGAAAGATTCCATTAGCAGGAAACACCATGATATTTCTATTCCAAATGCTTTCTCTTTGGGTATAGGTCACCCAGGGAAACTGTCATTGGAATTTCCTTATTCATCAATACAGCTTGAAAGTGGTAAATTCTCAGCCACTAATTTTGCTGTGTTAATACAGAGATGACAATCTACATTCAACTGAAAGTTTTGGCATAACAGATATTGTCTAGAATTAAGATCTCATAGATAGTTTTATCTCACACTTTGTTGTGAAACATCAGAGGTTTCCTATTTTGGGGGTTGTGGAAGATAACTCTGATACCTTTGTTAAAATTTATACATATATATTTACATATGTATATATACACATATATACAAAATAATATAATATATAATATATTTTAAGGTAGGAAAAAAGAGAATGTTTGTCACATATATATATAACTATGTATAATATAAAAATATATATAAATAAAACTATATTTTTATATATGGAAATACATAGTGGACCAACATTTTCTTCTTTTCTTACATTTTAATTTTAATAATATTTTTTCAATTACATATAAAGATAATTTTCAACATTCATTTTTGTAAAATTTTGAGTTCCAAATTTTTCTCCCTCCCCAAGAAAGGAAGCAATCCGACATACATTATACATGTACAATCATGCTAAATGTATTTCCATAATAGTCATGTTGTGAAAGTAGAATCGAAACAAAAGAGAAAAACTACAAGAAAGAAGAAAATTTTTAAAAATGAAAATAGTAGGTTTCGATCTGCATTGAGGCTCCATAGTTCTTTCTCTGGATGTGGATATCATTTTCCATCATGAATCTTCTGGAATTGTCTTAGATCATTTTGTTGCTGAGAAGAGCAAAGTCTTTCATAATTCATCATTGTACAATGTTCTCCTAATTCTACTCACTTCACTCAGCATCAATTCATGTAAGTCTTTCCAGGTTTTTCTGAAATCTGACTGCTCATCATTTCTTATAGCTCAATACATTCATATGCCAAAACTTGTTCAGCCATTCCCCGACTGATGGGCTTCTCCTCAATGTCCATTTCTTTGCCATCACAGAAAGAGTTGTTATAAATATTTTTCTACACGTTGGTCCTTCTTTTTTTTATTATTATCTTTTTGGGATACAGACCTAGTAGTGCTATTGCTGGATCTAATGGTACACATAGTTTTACTGCCCTTTGGGCATAGTTCTAAATTGTTCTCCAGAATGGTTTGATTAGTTCACAACTCCCACCAACAATGCTTTAGTGTTTCAATTTTCCTATATCTTCTCCAGCATTTATAATTTTCCTTTTCTGTCATAATATCTGATAGATGTGAGGTAGTATGTCAGAGGTGTTTTGAGATCTGCATTTTAAAGTCATAAATAATGGCTCCAGAAGACAAAATTTGAACATTAACATTATTTCCAAAAGATGTATCTGTCCCTTTGAACAAAATTTAGACTGTCTGGCACTTTTGCATATCTTATAATGTTCTACCACATACATTTTGATAAGCAGAAGGCTAAATTGTTCATGTATTATGCAAGTTTTCAAACTTTTGTCATAAACAATCCAAATACATTGAAATAATATTACCAGTAATACCACAGATTGGAGGCAAGATAGGTACAAGAAACCGGTTATGGATTATGACTTTCTTTTACATTTGTCAAAGTTGGTGCTGTAGAATTAATCAATGGGGATAGTAAAACAATGAATGGAAATCTTATAAAGGGTATAGAGGAAGTGTACTGTGATGAAACGACTAATATATTTGGAATTAGAGCTTTCAGTTTCCCTCCATTTACACATTCAGATTTTCTGACTTCATATCTCACACTCTTACTATTAAATTAAGGCACTATTCATTTAGATTGAACAGTGAGAGAGATTTTGTTTTGAAATGCAAGTTTATTCTTCATTCTTACTATCAATAGTACTATACTTGGAGTGTGCTTTACATTTCTAACTGCACTTTCATCAAAACACAGTAGTACTCTGCACTTATTAGGCCCCTAAAATGTTTGCTGAATTGAATTTACTAATTTAATCCTCAGTACAACCATGTAAGACGGGAATTTTCTGAGGTCAACCTAGACGTGGCTCAATATGGGTGAGCAGTAGGATGTCACAGCCAAAAAGCTAATGCAAACTTGGGCTTTGTCAATAAAGAATAGTTTCCAGAAACAGGTAAATCCCACTGTCCTCTATGCTCATTAAAATTAATATAGAATATTGTGCTGAACTCTGGGCACCAATGTTTAAGGAGGGCATTGATAAACTGGAGAGTGTCCAGAGGAGAGCAACCAGAATGATGAAAGATCTGGCATTCGTGACATATGAGAAGCATTTGAAGTAGTCATGTTTAGCCTGGAGAAGAGAAGAAAAGCTATAGTCATCTTCAAATAACTAAAAGGCTTTCCTTGTGGAGGAAAGATTAGATTGGTTCTATTTGGCCCCAGGGAGCAGGACCAGAAATGATGGGTAAAAGTGGCAAGATGACCCTTTTAGGTTTGATGTCAGGAAGTATTCCAAACAATTACAGCTGTCCAAAAGCAAAATGACTTGCCTAGAGAGGTGGTGGATTTTCTACCTTTGGAGGCCTTCACACAGAAGCTGGAGGACCAGCTGTCATGTATTACAGTAAGAATTTATTTTAGTTATTGGTTAGATGATCTCTGATTCAAATTCTGTGATAAAATTTCTTATGCATAAATATTGGCAAATCAATAAAAACAAATTCTATGCCTAGGATAATATTCTTTTCCAAATGATTAGGTAAGGTTCATCTTTGACTCTTTTACTCTCCTCTATGATGTCTTCCTCCCTTTTGTTGCCTTACTCATCTTTCATGGCCACATAAAGCATTTTTTAGCCAGAATGTCCCATGATAATCTTTCTCTCCTCTTGACCTGTATCACTGTATCACTTATTGTTAGATGCTTGTGTTAGACAGCAAGATCCTGATTAGTTTTAATAATGAATCCCCTGAACTGGTTGATTTATTCAGAAGTCTACTGCATATTTCCATTGGTTGGTCAAAAAGTACCTCATAAGAAAGAGTGGGAATATTGGGAAATAAAGATGAAGAATAAAGAGGAAATCTGATTCCAGGGAGCAGAGGAGTTTGGAATTAATAAAACAAGGAATAAGAAGCCATGAATGCTTTTTTTTAAAAAAGGTTTTTATTGATTTTTTAAAATCATGTCATCTAGATTTCCCCCTCTTTCTGAGTCCCCCCCATAGAGACATCCCTTATAACAAAGATTTTTTTCTTAATTCAAGAAAAGAGGAAAAAGAGAAAAAAAAATCCTCGAAACTGACAAATATATCAAATAAATCTGACATAAATTATTCATGGTGTTCCCTACATGTGGACTGCCCTCACATCTGCAAAGTAGTGGAAGGAGCCATTATAGATTTTTTAGCAAAAAACTGTAATAATGAAAAAAATTATAAAGATTATTCTAATAACTGTAGGACAGGATGAAATGAAATCAGATAAGCCTGGAGACAAAAAGACCAACTCGGAAATGGTATCAGTAATACTTCATTTCAAAAAGTTGAATTTTGAACCTCAATTATCTAAAGGGGAAACAGGGAATGGACCTTCTCCAGGAGGAAGTTCCAAAGATTGGATCCTTTAACCAAACTCATATTTGCTTTTATTAAATCAAATTTCTGAAACTAAAGACCACCTAAATAATTTTGGTCCTCTTTGAGGGCTTTATACTCATGTAAACAATAATGCCAAGACTTTTAATGAGGAAAATTACTCTTCTAAACACTCCTTAGATGTATGAAGCAGATTTACGCTGTGTGTAAATACTCATAAAAAACCTCTCTTCACGACTAGCAGCATCTTTCTTTTTGTTGACATCAACAGTGAATTAAAACCAGCTTCCTGGGAGATAGGGGTAGTTGAAGGGAAGTACACAAGACAGACTTTTAACACTAATTTAAATTAACAACATTTTCTCCATCCCTTTCCGAAGTAAAGACAACCAACAAAATAATACCTAAAGCCCCAACTCTTAGCATTTGCCAATTTCTAAGATGTAAATGCTCACATTGAAAATATAACAAATGGCACCTAAGCCAGTTCATGTTGGTTCCATCACACCCTTGGCTGACAGTATTGGCCTCAGACTCTCATTTATAAAATAAGGGAGTTTTACTAGATGATCTCTAAAGTTCTTTTCAGCACCAAATCTATCATCCTACATCTCAGGAACTTTGAAGTGTACACCAGGATTATTCTGTCACATCCTCTAAGTTTGTTTTATTTGGGGGATCCAGAAATGACTGACTTTTTGACTTTTAATGAATGGGCTACTGAAGACATACAAAAGCCAACCAGAAAGATCTCTGCTTGGAGGCAGGGACCCAGGTTAAGCAAACACTAATGGGCAATTGGGACTCTTTTCCAACCCAACGAAACTATCTCAAGTGTTACATGAGAATTCCAGCAAAGCAGACTCATGGAGGAAGGGACAATTTTGTGTAAATTTATGTATGCATTTGGTGGAGTGGGAGGGGAATCATTCAGGGGAAGCCTGAATTTGGGAAACTTGTAGTGCCTGTTCTTTTAACAAGACTTCCAAGGTTTTATAACCATGAAACTAATGACAGCCCTTTCTTACTAACTCATGCATTATGCACTGATAGCTTGTGAATATTTTAAGAGTTTGGAAGATAGCAATGAATATTTTTGGATAGAAGTTTCAAAACTATTCTTCAAAGGTATAGTTTGCCAATTTTACATGTTATGTCTTTTCTCAGTGGAAAATCCAGAACTA
>JAQQSU010015856.1:0-11074 GCA_028627135.1 Pseudochirops cupreus
TTTTTTTTTCATTTTCATCTTTGCATTCCCAATGCACAGTGCTTGGTGCGGCATAGGTGTGTAATGCATGCTTGTTGATTGACTGATTTTTTTTTAAGTTAGTTTGGTAGGGCAAACCCCTATTGCATGCTAGCTTTGGTTCACATATGTAGGTTCACAATTAAGAAATGTCATAGGATTAAAGATTCCATGCTAGAATAAAACTTAAATATGACCTAGTCTAGTCTTATCATTTTATGCACAAGGAAACTGAGGCATCAAAAAGTTAGATGACCTCTTCCAAATCAGACATATAGGTATCAGTGCTACAATTTGAACCTAGTTCCTCTAATTCCAGACCGCTAACTCTCATTCCACTATAATAGAACACACTGCCTCTAGCCCATTAGTCTGTTGACCAGAGAATTAAAGTTGAAAAATAATAGACTAAACTTGCCCCTAGCTTTGGAAACATGATATTGCCAATACAGAGATGACAAATGAAGTGGGTGTCATCCTAATCTATTATCATTAAATTTCTAATGAGAATGGATCTGACAAACGATTAATCAAGCTTCAACTATTTGGCTGAATCATTTTTGTTCTGATTTTTTTCTCCCTTACTGGAAAATTTCTTCTTTAATTGCAAACTGAATTTATTTCAAATTATGCTGATGATAACTATTGATGAGTGAATTGCAGAGGGCTATGGAATGTGGTTTTGCTTGGATAAGAAATTAAAAATCTGTGCAATTAGGCTTACTCCAATCATCTGAGCTTCTGGAAAATAACTACAAGATGGAATTCAGAAATCTAATCTGACCTTTATTCAGGACCTAATATCATGACCATGAGCCAAAATGCTTGAACTTCACCGAGTCATAGACATGCATCACTGGAAGCAGCTTAGGGACCCTCTAGTGATGAGAAAATATGAAGCACAGAGAGTCTGAGAGACTTGGCCAAGATGGTACAGTGAATTATCATCAGATTCAGGGCAGGAACCCCATTGCCCATCCAAGAGTTTTTCATTTAGTTCTGTTGCTTTCTTTTGCCTTGCATCTCTCAGTTTCTATAATATGGTATCATTGGTATTCACCACTATTACAAGAATTTTGAGAAAAAAAATAAATAAGATTTTAGGATTATAAGCCTTATATTTAGAAAAGACCCTATAGGAATGATTTTATTGTTGTTACTGTTGTTGCTGTTGTTACTGATGGTGCTATAGCATTAGCATCTTCAGTAACTTATCAGCATATTATGGAGGTAATGTTCTCATATATTAATGTGGTCATACATATGGCCTTGTCAATGCATCCTTCTGAACCTGGATTTACTTTTGGGAACTTCTGTTTATGATACTCATAGTTCCCACCCGAATAATCTGGGAGTTTCCTGAGCTTTCACACAGTTTGTTGTCACCATTTCCCCTTACAGGCAGATAGGTCACATGGTTTAAAGAATGAACAAGTTTATGTAAAATTACAATCTATAGAACTCAAATCAGTGACCACAGACCCTCCTGTGATGAACTCTTCCAGAGAGACTAGTATTAGCTAAGTTACTTACACTGATACTCTGGAAGGGTCAAGGATAGTTCCTTAACATGTACAATACTGATGCAGAGAGAAGTAATCAGGACAAGGAAAAAAATATTGACAATGTAAGTTGATAAATAACTGATTAGATAGATGGATATATAAATAGAAAGATATATATGTTCTTTGCAATTTTAATAAGCTGAGCACTGGAGAAGAGTTGAGAAAATGCACTTACCTCTTTCTTTGTAGTGGTAAGAAATTGCAAGTATTGAATGTTGCATATTATCAGATGAGATCAATATATATGTTCAGTTTTAAAACATTTTTTTCTTTTCTTTTTTAATGTTACAAGAGATGGTTCATAGCCTATCAGAGGAAGTATGGTCATATTCAGAAATTGATGTGCTATAAAAAAGATATACAGTACATGGGGAAAAAATGAAAGAGAAAGATTATTTTAAAAGACTCTTCCCAGTTCTGGCCATGATTATTTGTCACCATGAAATATTGTTAATGATTCCTATAATACTTATTAGTTCCCGGTATATGAGGGTTGTCACCTCTAACAGTGAACCAACTTTAATGTTACAGTGATGGCAGACTGTTATAGATCAAAATGTAGCACCAAAGAAATTTACAAAGAAATTATCTAGAAGCATACTTGGGAGTCATATACTCCTCTATCATTAGCATACACTGGGTAGAAAAAAACATTTTAGTTCTTGCTGCACAGAGAAACACTGGCCCATTTACCAAGAGACTAAATGTATCAGGTAGGACTTAAATGAAATCAGGAAATGTACTTGGGAAAATCAGATAAAAGATCTAAAAGAAATCTAATATTCTTTGGATCTCTTTCTTTATTATATTTTCCTGGAAAATTGTTTGTACAGAATATTGGTTTTGTCTATTTTTCAGGTCAACAAATTTTTCTTCTGGGGAGGAGGAAGAGATAGTGTGTGTTGTCAGGAAGATAAACAAAATACTCTTCATAAAATCAAGATAACTATTTTCAAATCTTAACTAAGACACTCCAACTTTGTGAAAATGAATTGTTTAATTAAATTTTCTGCTCCTCTTTTCCCATGTAAGAGAAAAATAGTACTTATAGTATCTACTTTATGGGTTTGTTGAATGAACCTTAGAGAGTGACATGAATGTGACCTACTATTATTAATACAACTGCTAAATGATTGCAGCATATAAATGTAAGTCATAATGAATATTAGTGGAAAGAGTGCTAAACTTGAGTCCTCAGAAATGGCTCAAATGCTGAGCATTGATACAGCATTTAAACTCTGTTACCCTTGGTTTTCTCATCTCTGAAATTCAAATTTTAATGTTGCACTCACATCTCAGGAAAAAAAAAATTAATAATGGTAAATGATCAAACAAATGATTTTTTCATTGAGGTGAATTTGTTTTTACAACTTTAGAAAGGTCAAAATTGACTTCTTGCAAGATGTTTTCCCACCCAATCACATTTTTTCTATTTGTCCCATGTGATTGGTTTTGTGCTATTCCATTCTAATAGGAGTTTACTACATTATTTATTATTACTATCATCATCATCATCATCATCATCATCATCACTATCATCAGTAGTAGTAGTGGTAGTCTTATAATAATGGATGATATGTGACTTTATACTTTCTAAAGTGTTGGAAAACACAGATAGTGCATATATACATATATGTGTGTATTATGTATGTATATATTATATGTGTGTATATACATATATGTCCCATACATATACATGTATATGTTGCATATGTGTGTGTCCCAAATAAAATGCAATAAGCAGGGACTCTTAACCTGATATCTGTTTATTTTTTTTTTCAATATTTGAAAGCTACTTTGATGTAATTGGTTCCTTTTGTACTGCTATGCATTTTAGTGTTTTTTTTTTCATTTAAATATATTATTAGATGATTTTTGGGAGTCAAGATGGCAGAGTAAGCAGTAAATCACCATTACTCTCTCATCTAAAACCCTCCCATCTCCCTCTAAACAACCATAAAATAGCTCCCTGAAAAAAATCCTGGAACAGCAGAACCTGCAAAAACATAAGGTAAAAGAATCTTTGAGCCCAAGAAACTTGGAAGATCAGCATGGAAAGTCCATCTTGTCAGATTAAAAGTGTCATAGTCCAGGACAGAAAGTGTCCCAGTAAGCCTGTAGCAAGCCCCACCTCAGCAAAACAGTGGTAGATCCTGAGGATCAGTGCAGAGGATCAGGCAAATGCCAATATCAGGGCTCTCCACATGCCTCAACATAGCCAGGGGAACTAGCAGATCCAGCTCTGAGAATCTCTTTGTGCTTCAGAATAGCCCCAGGAAAACAAGCATCCTCCAGTGGCCAGATGCCACTTGCTTCAGTGTATTCCCCAGCAAACAGGTAGACATCAAACCTATAGGTGCCTAAGCAAAGAGCCAGATCCCAGAAAGGCCCTGCCTCTGTGTTCAGCATAGCCTTGGGCAAACCAGCAGCAGTCACTGGCAACATCCATGTGTTTCAGTGTATCCCAGGGAAAACATAGAAACATCTCACTTGTCTCAGCATACCCCAGAAACCAGCAACAGGACCCCAGTTCAGCACCAGTCAGACCCCTACAGCCTCCAGAAGTGCCAGCCAGCACCTTTGAAGCCCTTTAAAACCCCATCATCACAGCACCAGAAACAGGAGTACCCCATGGGCCAACAAGCAACCTCAGTGAAGCACCACATAAATAGCTGGGTCCAGCAGACACTGGCACAAGAAATCTGATGCAGTGCCCCTTCTACACCAGGAGAAGAGATAAAATTTAAAAGAAAAGGAAAAGGCCAAAAGAGATGACCAAAAAACAAGGGGAAAAAAAGGAATATGACTATAGAATGTTATTATGGTTTACAGGAAAGATCAAGACACAAACTAAGAAGAGGACAACAATGTCAAAACACCTATGGACAAAACTCCAAAGGAAAAAGGGGAAATGGTCTCAAGCCCAGAAAGAACTCAAGGAAGAGCTTTAAAAGGAGCTTAATAATCATATAAGAGAAGCAGAAGAAAAGAGTCAACAGCTTGGAAAAAGGGAACAACTGCATAAAAAGTAGAATTGGCTAAATAGAAAAGAAAGTAAAAAAGCTAATTGAGGAAAACAACTCCTTGAAAGTTAGGATTTTGCAAATGGAAGCTAATGACTCTATGAGACAGCAAGAATCATTCAAATTCAAAAGAATGAAAAAAAAATAGAAGAAAACATAAAAGACTACATGGAAAAGACAGCTCCCCTGTAAAAACAGACCCAGGAGAGACACTATCAGAATCATTGTACTACTTGAAAGCCACAATCAAAAGGAGGACCTGGGCAGCATGTTTCAGGAAATGATAAAGGAAAACTAGCCTAATATCTTGGAACCAGAGGGAAAAATAGGCATTGAAAGAATCCACCAATCACCTCCATGAAGATTCCAAAATAAAAACTTCAAGGAACTTTAGAGCCAAATTTCAAAACTCTCAGGTCAAGGAAAAAAACTGCAAGTGGTCAGAATGAAACAATTCAAATATCAGGGAGTCACAATCAGGATTAGGTAGGACTTGGCAGGTGAAGTATTAAAAGATCAAAGGTCATGGAACATGATATTCTGGAAAATAAAGCAGTTAAGACTACAATCAAATATCATTTACCCAACAAAATTAAGTATATTGGGGTGGGGGTTGGAATGTTCATTCAATGAAATAGAAGGATTTCAAACTTTCATAAGGAGAAGGGCAAAATCAAGCCCAAAAAGTGATCTCTAATATTAAGATCCAAGAGAAATATAAACAGGGAAAAAAGGAAAACAAAACATAAGAGACTCAATAGAGACAAACTGTTTATATCTCTACATGGGAAGATGATACTTGTAACTCTTTAAAAATGTATACTAATAGGACATCTAGAAAAAATATACACAGAGAGAGGGTATTGGTGTAAGGTAAATTTGAGGGAATGGCATAAAAATAATTAAGGGATGAGAAAAAGGAGTACACTGGGTGCAGAAGAAAAGGAGAGGTAGAATGGGTAAATTATTTCACATGAAGAGGTACAAAAGATATATTACAGTGGAGGAGAAGATGGGAGGATGGGCAATGGGGATCACTTGAACCTTATTCTCATTACTATTGACTCAAAGAGGGAATAATATACACAATCAACTATATATAGAAATCTAGCTTACCTGACAGCAAAGTAGGAGGGGAGGATATTAAGTAAAAGGGAGAAGAGGGATACTAACAGATGACAGATGTTACATAGAAGCAAAAACTGGTGAGGAGGGAAAGAGTGAAAGGAGAGAGAGGACAAATAGAAGGAAAAAATAGGATGGGGGAAATACATGGTTAGTAGTTATACCTATGAATGTGAATAAGATGAACTTTCACATAAAATAGAAGTAGATAGCAGAGTGGATCAAAGACCAGAATTCTAAAATTTACAGTAAACACACTTGAAGCAAAGAGATATACAATGACTAGAGGTAAAGGGCTGGAGCAGAATCTATTATGCTTCAGGTGGGTAGCAACCCTGATAAAAAAAAGTAAAAGATAAAGTAAAAGTAAAAGGAGACCTAATTTTAAAAGATAAGGAAGGAAACTACATCATGCTCAAAGATACCATAGACAATGAAGTAATATCAATACACAATATATATGTACCATGTCTATAGCATCCAAATTCTTAAATAAAAAGTTAAGTAAGTTGTAGGCATTATGAAATGTAAAATACATAATTTTGATTATGTTGAAATAAAAAGTTTCTGTACGAACAAAACCAATGCAACCATTGTTAGAAGGAAAACAGAAAGCTTGGAAACAATTTTTTACAGCAAGTGTCTCTGATAAAGGCCTCATTTCTAAAATATATAGAGAATTGAGTAAAATTTAGAAAAATGTAAGCCATTCCTCCAGTCAATAAGTGGTCAAAGGATATGAACAAGCAATTTTCAGGTGAAGAAATCAAAACCATCTATAAACATATGAAGAAGTGCTCTAAATAGCTCTTGATTAGAGAAGTGTAAATCAAAACAACTCTGAGGCACCACTTACAACAATCAGGTTGGTTAATATGAAAAAAAAGGAAAATGATAAGTGTAGGAGAGGATATAGGAAAATAAGGAAGCTAACATACTATTGGTAGAGTTGTGACTGATTCAACAGTTCTGGAGAGCTTTTTAGAACTGTACCAAAAGGGCAATGAAATTGTGCATGCCCTTTAATCCATCAATACCACTCCTAAGTCTGTACCCCAAAGAGATCATAAAAAGCTGAAAATTCCGACATAACCAAAACTATTTATAGCAGCCCTTTTCATGCTGGCACTATATTGAAAATTGAGGCAATTGGGGGGATGACTAAACAACTTGTGTTATATGAATGTAATGAAAAACTATTTTGAAATAAGAAATGAGGAACAGGCAGGTCTCAGGAAAAAAAAGAAAACCTAGAAAGACTTGTAAGAACTGATGCAAAGTGAAAGGAACAGAACCAGGAAAACACTGGACATGGTATCAGCAACATTGTGTGTTGATCAACTGTGAATAACTCAGCTCCTCTCAACAACACAAAGATCCATGATAAGCACAAAGGACTCACAAAGGAAAATGTTATCCACATTCAGATAAAGGAGTGATTGACTCTAAATGCAGATGAAAGCATATTTTTCACTCACTCTATCCTTTTTTGTGTTTTTTTCTTTTGATCTGTTTTTTTCTTTCACAATTGTGACTATGGAAATGTTTTACATGATAGCACATGTATAACCTATATCAAATTGTCTACAATTTTTGGAAGAGGGGAGGGGGAGGAATGGAAAAATTAAATTTGGAACTCAAAATTTTCTAAAAATTAATGCTAAAAATATCTTGACATGTAATTGGGAAAAAATAAAATACTATTTAAAATATAAATGTATTGTTAATCCATAAGCTTCACCAGACTGCCAAATAGGTCCATGACACACAAAAAAGGTTAAGAGGCACTTTAATAGAGAGCAGTTAGAAAAAAGAGGGGGAAAAAAAGAAAAGCAGTTGATATACACAGAAGTTCACATGGCATGAAATCTAATAAAAAGAAAGAACTAAAACTCACAGACTCAAGTATCTATATACAACTAGACAGAAAATAGGTAACAAACACCCCTCCCAGAACACTAACATTTCAGTGGAGGGGTTTGCATAGCTTAATTGAAACTATGAGCTTTCCTGTGCAGGGTTACCCAAGACGGAAGTTATAATTGAGAGTTCAGATAAAATAAGATCTGCAGTGGCAAATCACTCCATTATATTTGCTAAGAAAACTCCCTTAGCAGTATTTAAATGATAAAGAAGATATGACACTAAAAGATGAGCCCCTCAGGTCAGAAGGCATTCCATGCGTTACTGGGAAAGCATGGAGGAAAACTCCAAGTAGCTTCAGAAAGAATGAAATGTCTGGACCAACGCCAAAAGGAAGCTCAGCTGTGAATGTGTCTGGTGATGAAAGGAAAGTTCAGTGCTATAAAGATCAATATTGAATAGGAATCTGCAACCTAAGATCTATGAACCAAGATAATCTGGATGTGGTCTAATAGGAGATAAAGAGGTTAAACAGCAACATCTTACATGTCAGTAAACTTAAATGCTCAGGAATAGGTGAACTTAATTTAGGAGACTATTACATATAATACTGTGGGTAAGAATCCCTTGTAAGTGGAGTAGCTTCTGTAATTAATAAAAGGGTGAAAAAGCATTACAAGAATATAAACTCAAAAATAACAGAATAAGTCAATGCAGACAAAGATCTGCTTATTCAAAGCTATGGTCTTTTTAGTAGTAAGGTATGACTATAAGAGTTGCAGCATAAGGAAAGCTGAGTACTGCAGACTCAGTGCCTTCAAATTGTGGAATTGGAGTTGACTTGGATAGCAAGAATATAAAATCAATCAGTATTTAAAGAAATTAATTCAAATTATTTCAGTCACATATGCAGAAGACAGGACTTATTGGATAAGACCATGGTGTTGAGAAAGAGTGAAGGCAAAAGAAGGGCATGGGAGAGCAAGAGATGGATAGTGTCACTGAAGCAATGAACAAGAGCTTGGACAGATTTTGGGAGACAGTGGAAATGAAAAGTTCCTGGCATGCTATGGTCTGTAGTGTCACAAAGAATTGCATACAACTGAATGAATAACAAAGGAAACAAACAAGAAAGACAGGATATTTTAATGCAAAGAAGCACCTTTGACTTCATAGCTATCACTGAGACATAGTGAAATAAACACATAACTGAACATGGCTTTAGATAGAGGTATCTTATTAAAAAGAAACAGACTAGCAAAAGCATTGGGGAAGGTGGACACAGAGAAGATAACATAGTATATTGAGAAAGTATGTGAAGAACTCTAGAAATCAGAGGGGAGGTACATATCAAAAAAAATTGGGGTAAAGATTAATGAAGAAAAAACAACAAAATTGTTTTTGTCATTCAGTCATTTCACCAGCAAAATAGATGAGTCTGGGGGGAAGAAAAGAAGCTTGACATGTAGTATAATATACTAATTATGAAAACTTTCATTATTCAGACACTTACTGAAGCTCCTTTTCCAACAAAACTGGAATAGATAAAAATTTTGCGATCATTTCATCCTTTAAAAAAGGTGGAGATACTAACTTAGAAGGGAAAATTCTGTTCTGAATCTGTTGGTCATGAACACAGAAGAACTGCTTTCTGGGGTGGAAATAATGGGAAGCTTCAAAACAACAGCCACCTGTCCTGTCTCACTGAGTCTGTGATAGAGAGAATGAAATAGGACAGAATCTAACATATGCCCAAAATTTTGGGAAAATGTATTTCAAATGGTCAAGAAGAAAGACAGGATTCCATAGATAAAATGCTGCAAGGATATCTAAATCAGGAGAGATGGAAGGTAGTAAAGCATGAAATTCTGAAGAAGCAAAAAGAAACAATTCCAATGAGTAGGAAAAAATAGGAATTATCCGCAGGTGCTGGTGTGGATGTGCAGGAAATCCACATACCAAATTCTCTTTTAAAGAGAAACACATGGAGGGGTAAGAGTCAAACACACAGCAGCATAGAAGCAGGAGAACTCCACAGCTCCCCCCATAACCACCTCAAAAACCTATAAAATATGACTCTAAACACATTTTAGAGCTCCAGAACCCATAAAAGTACAGACAAACAAAGTTCCGACTGAAGGCAGCCTGACAGGCAGACAGTAAGGGTTCATCACAGTGTGCTGGGAGCCCACACCAGTTTCAGCCTGGGGATATCCAGGACACGTTGCAACTGGAACATTTGGGAGAGTGGATCACTGGCAGCTCTGGCAGTTTCCAAAATTATCAACCCATAAGAGCCAAGGACAAAGTGAAAGGTCAGTGGAACTCAGCTAAATTTGGGGGAGAGAAGAAGGTCTGGCCGCCAGCCCCCAGGGCAAGAAAGCAGCAGAAGTGGCCCCTGCAGCCACCTCCATGTGGCTGCTTCAGAACTCTCAGCCTGCAGATTGCAGGGGGGCCAAGAAATCATTCAGAGGCTAAGTGTTCTTACCTTAATCAGCCTGGATTGGGATCACAGTCTTGGGTGGTGGTCCTGTGTGTGAGCAGTGAGCCAAAGATGAGATGATGGCCTCCTAATAGCTCCATCAGCTGTGAAAACCCCAGTGATTTGGGACAAAGCTCTTCCCACTGGAAGCAGAGATTTACTGTGGCTCAAAAATCAAATTAATTGACTGGCAACACAAGCAGGCAAATGAAGAGTTTGCAAGCTCAGCAATCCAACTTTAGATTCCTTTTGGGGGGTCAAAAAGGATCCAAGCATAGAACAGGAGGAAGACAACAGTCAGAACTCCTGCACCAAAAGCTTGCAAGAAAAATGTAAACTTGTTATATGCCATAGAGGAGCTTAAGAAGGATTTTGCAAACCAAATAAGAGAAGCGGAGGGAAAATTGGGAAGAGAAATGAGAATGATGCAAGAAAATCATGAAAAGAGAGTCAACAACGTGACTGAAGAAAATAATACCTTAAAAAAATAGACTAACTCAAATGGCAAAAGAGGCCCAAAAAGCCAATGAGAAGAATGCCTTAAAAAGCTTAATTTTTCAGGTGGAAAAAGAATCTCAAAATCTCACTGAAGAAAATAATTCCTTCAGAAATAGATTGGAGCAAATGTAAATGAATGACTTTATGAGAAATCAAGATAGTATTAAACAGATCCAAACAAATGAAAAAATAGAAGGCAATATGAAATATCTCCTTGAAAAAACCACTGACCTGGAAAATAGATCCAGGAGAAACATTTTAAAAATTATTGGACTACCTGAAAGCCATGATCAAAAAAAGAACCTAGCAATCATCCTTCAAGAAATATATGTGTAGGGGGCAGAGCCAAGATGGCTGCGTAGCAGCAGCAATATATCGCAGCTCTCACATAGCCACCCCAAAATACCCATAAAACAGGACTCTAAACCAATCCTAGAACTCCAAAACGCACACAAAGATACTTCCCACTAAAGTCAGCTCAGCTACGAGGAACCATATCA
>JAQQSU010015857.1:0-11074 GCA_028627135.1 Pseudochirops cupreus
TCATCTAAGCGAATCTGGCCGGTGAGATGTGGTACCTCAGAGTTGTTTTGATTTGCATTTCTCTAATCACTAGTGATTTGGAAGATTTTTTCATATGCTTAAAGACGTCTTTAATTTCATCTTCTGAAAACTGCCTGTTCATATCCTTTGACCATTTATCAATTGGGGAGTGGCTTGTATTCTTATAAATTTGACTCAATTCTTTGTATATTTTTAAAATGAGGCCTTTATCATAGACACTCATAAAAATTCTTTCCCAATTTTCCACTTCCCTTTTAATCTTAGTAACATTGGCTTTGTTTGTACAGAAGCTTTTCAATTTAATATAATCAAAATTATCCATTTTGCATTTTGTAATGCTCTCTAGCTCTTGTTTCATCATGAAGTCTTCCCCACTCCACAGATCTGACAAGTAAACTATCCCTTGCTCTCCCAGATTGCTTATAGTATCAACCTTTATAGCTAGATCATGCACTCATTTTGACTTTATTTTGGTGTACGGTGTTAGATATTGGTCTATGCCCAATTTCTGCCATATTATGTTCCAGTTTTCCCAGCAGTTTTTGTCAAATAGTGTGTTCTTATCCCAAAAACTGAGGTCTTTGGGTTTATCAAACAGTGGATTACTATTGACATGAAAATTCTAGAAATGAAGACCTGCAGAAGTTAACTCTGCTTAGGAATGAGGATAAAATGGGATAAACCAAATGAAAGATTGTAACCCCCCCCAAAAAAAACACTGAATAAAAGTGTTAATACATTTTAGAGCAGAAGAGAATAGGGAAACAAACAAAAATTGTCAAGTATAGAGTAGCAGTAACAGAAAGAGATGAGGGTGAGAAAGTATTCTCAAATTTGGGGGAGGAGAGTGGAATGGGTTACAATGATTTATTATTAAATGTTTACTATGTGCCAGATATTGTGCTAAGCACTGAAGATAAAAATACAAAAAGAAAGACATTTCCTCGCCTCAAAGAACATACCTTTAAATAGGAGAAAACAGCACATATAAAGGAGCAGGGGCCATTGCAGTTCTTTGTACTAGAGAATCATAGGGATGGCAAGTGGACTCATAGGACAATTGACTGACACGTTCTTTACAGAAATTGATATATTGATTTTATTATTATTCCCAGGGCAAGAGGTGGAAGGACTGTTGGGGGTTCCACAAAAGAAGCAGTGTATGAATATGGCTGGAAAGCAGCAGTGTAATGTGACTTAGATTTGAAGGAGTTATGGGAAGCCTCACCAATATTTAGGGCAGCAGCTAACATACCAAGTTGGAGGCAAGTAGACATGGTATAAAGAAATGGAAATTTCCTCACATAATGGTCAATAATATGTATACCATAATTTGAGCAGCTGTATTGCAGAGTTGAGGTAATAACCACAGTAGAAAAGTGAAGGAAAAGGCCATGAATCTCATAAGCAATCTTTGAAGAAATATACGCGTCTCTCATCACCACCATCTCTTATTTGCCAAATGATGGCAACAGAAAGTTGCTCAAAAAAAAAGGGTGAACTTCTCCAAGAAGTCTTATGCTATGGCTGTGAGTTATGAAATTCACAGTAATGAACTGGGTATATGTGAGAAGAGCTAAAGGCAATGGAGAATATGTTGTAGTATATCACCAATGACAATAAGCATGTCAGAAATGGCATGAAAGCATATTATTAAAGAAATGTATGATTGGAAAAGGATAGTATTAAGGAAATATATGATTGGTAAGTAGGCATGTCAACAAGGGATAAGAGATGGACAAATTGCACTGGTATCTTCAAAAAGTTATTTAAAAAAAACTTTGATGAAGGTTTTTAAGATATTGGGTGAATCCTTTATGAAAGAGTTAGAGAAGAATATAGACAAAAAAATCCATACAATGAGAAAAGATTGATGGGTTACAATTCACACCGTTAGCTGAAGTACCTACATTGTTGAGGTCAAAGATCTATGGAAGAAGCAAAATGAATGTGTTGGATTATGTATTGTCTAAGGGTCTTCCCAGCTCTGATTCTGTCTTTTCTAATCAAATTCTGCCCTGATAATTTCCAGAAGCAAGTATTCCACTAGTTGTTCCCTTAGTCTATCAAGATTTGAATCTAGGAACTAATCATGCAATTTCTATCCCTTCAAACACCCTTTATTCTGTATCTCTTTCCAGAGTTTTGCCTTTGGTGTCTTATGTACAACATTACATTAGAAATCAGCTCTAAGCAGCACCTTTATAGATTTAGTCGATTAGACCATGGTGTAAACAAGGCTTGGGTAACAGCTTTGATTATCACACAAAGGAGTTAGCTTTATGCAAAGAAAAATAATTCTGTAACCACCAGCCACCTCCCGAGCATTAGTGACCTGCCTCAAAATGTCAAATGAGGCAGTATTGGGATTCAACAGACCTGAGTTAAAATTCCAGTTCTGTTTTACTCACTAGGTGACTTTGGACATGTCACTTCCTCTCTCTAGAATTCATTTTCCTCATTTGTAAAATGAGATAGTTGGACTAAGGAGCCTTCTAGTGCCACTAAATGTTATTGTTCTGTTCACAGAAGATCAAGAGTATACAGATGGCCGGGCAGGACAGCTCACTACTCCTGGGGGGAAAAACTGGCAAAGAATAGGACCAGCTGATTGTAAAGCTGTAGAATCTTCTTCACAGAGTCTAGAACAAGGAACAAAACCATTGTCTTTCCTCATCTAGACCAGGAATAAAGGAAGATAAAGTGTCAGGGAAAGGGGATGGTAGATAACAAGAGGAGTTTCTTGGGTTCATTTAAATTGGGGTTATCTGTCCATCTCTGTGTCTGTCTCTCGGTCTTTCTATCTATCTTTTTTGTCTGTCTCTCAATCTGCCTCTCTATCTCTGTCTCTTTCTGTACCTCTATCTCTTTCTGTTCCTCTGCAGTCTCTCTCTCTTTCTGTTTCTATATGTTCTCCCTGTTTCTCTCCTTCTTATCCTTTCTTTCATTCCTTTCCCTCCCTCCCTTTTTCTATCTCTGCTTCTCTTTCTCAAACTCATAGAAGAATTTCATTCTTCTTTTCTTTTCCTTTGGAAAAAAAAGATAATCTGTAACTATGAAGTCTTTTAAAATAAAAAAAGATAAAAGAAAGTAAATTGGGTGCAATGTTTATATAGAGCAATTCTAATTAAATTAACAAACTCACAGATATGCTAGAAACAGGTCAATTGTCTATGTCCTTTCTCTTTTCCTGCCAATTATTGGACAAATTACCAAAATAAATAAATAAAGTAGTTACATATATCCTTGTTTTGTTCTTTTTAAAAAGAGGAAGAAAAAACAAATAGATGTAGATTTTTCTTTGGAAGAAAAAAAAACAAAGAAAAGCAGATATTGCTACTCTACTACCAATAGTGGCAACCAGGAAATTCACAAGGACAAATGTTAGTTTCCTAGGGAGGCAGATTTAAATCTGTGACACAGGTACCCTTGGTTTGGAAATTTGCTTAGGAGTCAGGTAAACAAGCATTTACTAAGCACCTAGTTAATGTACCAATGCCTACTTTGTTCCATGAGAAGCCCTGAGGATGCAAAGAAAGGAAAAGAAAAGAGTTCCTGCTCCCAAGAAGCTCACAATCTAATAAAGGAGATACATGCCAAAGGACAAGGGTTTGATTTCCAGTTTATTTTCTGTGTGATCTTGTTTCATCTTCTGTGTCCTTAGTTTTCTCACTCCCCAAAGGAGGGAGTTATACTGAATAACCTGTAAGTTCCCTTCCACTTCTAAATCTCTGACCCTTTGAACATATCATGATTAAGATTTAAGACCTGCTGGGGTGGCTAGGTGGCACAGTGAATAAAGCACCAGCCCTGGAGTCAGGAGGACCTGAGTTCAAATTCAACCTCAGACACTTAACACTTACTAGCCATGGGCAAGTCACTTAACCCCAATTGCCCTGCATTCCCCCTTCCAAAAAGCAAAAAAAAAAGATTTACGATATGGGTTCAAATATGACCTGAGAACTTAGTAGCTGGGAGGGGGGGGGAGGGGAGACATTTTTTCTCTATTTGCTTTATCTTCATCTTTTATTATTTGATCTTTACCTTCATCTATAAAATAGGGATAAATAGCACCTACCCCACACCCAGACTTGTTGTGAGGATAAAATGAGATAATATTTTTAAAGCATTTAGCACAGTGCATGGCACATAACAGGTACTATGCAAATGCTAGCTATTACTATTTTATAGTTCTTTAAGTTTTGCAAAGCACTTTATAAATATCATCTCATTTGATACTCATAACCCTAGGAGGTAGGTGCTAGGTGCTCTTATTACCCAGTTTTATAAATGAAGAAACTGAACCTGATAGATGCTATTTAAAAAAAAAAAAAGACTTCCTCAGAGCAACATAGCTAGTAACTGTCTGAGTTTAGACCCAGAAGATGAAACAAGACCACACAGAAAATAAACTGGAAATCAAACCCTTGTCCTCTGGCATGTGTCTCCTTCATCAGACTGTGAGCTTCTTGGGAGCAGGAACTCTTTTCTTTTCCTTTCTTTGCATCTTCAGGGCTTCTATAGAACACAGTAGGCATTGGCACATTAACTAGGTGCTTAATAAGTGCTTGTGTCTTTTCTCTCCAGGGAGATACTATAATTATCCTTTTATTTCCTCTGTTTTTTTAATCTATCTTCCCATCCCCATTTACCTGGAACCAGTGGAAAGAACATTAACTCTGGAGAGAGAGAGTGAGAGAGAGAGAGAGAGAGAGAGAGAGAGAGAGAGAGAGAGAGAGAATATCTCCGCTTCTTTTGCTTACTACATATGTAAGCCTTCTGGCCTTCAGTTTTTTCATTTGTAAAGTAGACTAGATAACCTCAGAGGTCCCTTTCCCCTGTAGATCTAAAATTCTAAGATATAGAATCAAACCCTAGACTGAACCGAAACACTTGGTTTGACACCAAATCTAGCCAAAACTGGGAAGGTCAGATGACCACTTAGAAACACTCATTTGTATATAAGTAATTTAGTCACTAATTACAAATTACTTTATCTATTTCCAAGCACCTTTACCAGGCAGTACTTTTACAACCCCTATTATCCTACTAGGAGTCACTGTATGTACTCAAAAGTAATATAAGAGCACGTTTTTTAACATATTACATTATTCGGAATTCACTAATATGGGCTTGACTTATTTACCCTTTACCCTTCCTCTACTCCATCAATCTGAATCTCCAAAAGGCCTCTTATCAAATGAGATAATACATGTAAAGTGCTCCAGAGCTCAGCCTGATACCTGGAACATAGTAGGCTCTTAATAATTGTTTACTGATTGATTAATTTAGCACAGTGCCTGGCATAAGGCAGGTACTTTAAAAAACAATTGTTCTCTTCCCTCATTCCCCTTCCAACCCTAAAATTGAATTTTTTTCAAAGTGTAGTCACATAGCTTATCCTTTCTCATCCTCATAACAAACCCATGAGGCAACTAGGACAGCTATTATCTCTGCCTGACAGATGAAGAAATTCAGGCAGAGAAAGATTGTGACTTATTCAACGTCTCAGCAAGTTAGAATCAGAGCCGAGACCAACTACTCAGATTTCCCAACTCTTAGTTAAGTGTTCTTTCCACTGGACCATGAGGACATCTGGACCATATTGACATGAAACAGTCAGACATACGCTCTCTAGGGTGACCCATGCTGATATTAAGCAGGATACCTAGGGGTCTTCTTCAAAGTCGAGAGAGACTCCAGTCAGTATTCATGGGCCTCTTTAAGCCAGTCAGCACAGCAGATCTCCACAATGGTCTGGCCTCCTTTTTGCTATTTATCAGTCAGCCTTTCAGCTCCTGATCTGTGACATCCCCTCTGATTCCCCTTGCTTATAAGCTCATCTCCGTGATACAGCTGCTGGGATTTGCCGTAGAGCAATTCAGTGGCACCAGGGCATTTTGAAAGTTGAATGTGGCTACTCGTGTTCCTCTATCACTACCACTCCCATACCCCCAGCCACACTTTATCCTCCCCCCTAAATAACCACTGAGTGGCATGGTTTCCATACACACATCCAACACAGCTTTGCTCCTGGTTTTCAAAAGTCATTTGCCTTCTAACGCCTGTCTTCCTCCCCCCACCTTCAAAAAGCACATTTCTCAGAATTTATTGAATATTTTCTCAATGTCAATGTAAAGCAGCATTAGACTGCATTGGACCTAGATTCAGAGACATCTGGATTCAAAATACATCTTAGACATTTATTAGCTGTGTAACTCTAGGCAAGTCACTTAATCCATCAGGGCTTCACTTTCCTTATCTATAAAATGAGAGTCAGACCCACTGCCTTCCAACTCTAAATACAATGATTCTTCCCTTCCCCGGCATCCCTGATTTTTGTTTTACTCCTTCCCAGAGCAGTCCCAATTGAAACCGAATTGAGGGAGAAGTCTTTCCTCAGGACTTTCCTACCTCTTCTCTTAGGCACCCCTGCCTTCATCTTGTAACCACCCACTCCCCATCCCCATCCAGGTGCCCACCCTGTCTCTCATTCTTTCATAATACCATAAAATCATGAAGATTTGGAAGAATCCTGAGAAATCAGTTAGTGTCTCATTTTACAAAAGAAACTGAGACCCTGGGAGGAGCATGCCTTATTCACAGTCATACAGCTAAGAAGCAGCGAATTTGGGATTAGAAACAAGGTCTTCTCACTCAAGCTGCTCTTCCTACCATACCAAAGCTTTCTCCATTTTTAAATAAGTCAGATGGCTACCAATACTTTCTATAGAGTTAATTAATAGTTAGGGCTACCTGTTAAAAAGACTTAAGATAATACCCCCCCAAACGGTATTTGTATTTTTAAGGAAAATTCTTGAAAACTAAAGGGGCTTCTAATGGTAGAGTAGAAAGTCATGGGGGTCAGTATGTTAGAGCACAAGACCCTATAGCTCTGAGTATGCTAGAGCAAGAGGATACCACGCTTTGTCTGTGGTCAACATGGGGTCACCTTACACTCATAGGCAACTAGGTGGCACTGGATCTGGAGTCAGGAAGACCTGAATTCAAATCTGGCCTCTGATACATACTAGATGTGGACCCTGGGCAAGTCATTGACCCTTTGTTTCAGTCTCCTTAGCTGTAAAATGGGAGAAATGATACTTCCTGTCTTTAGGGTTGTTGTGAGGATCAAATGAAATAATATTTGTGAAATGTCGCAAAGTGAAAGTTGCCAAGTTCCTGACACATGGTAGGCACTAAATAAGTGCTAATTACCTGCCTTCCAGTTTCCCCTGAACATACTTAGATACCTGTAAGAAAAACAAACAAAAAGGTAAAGGAAAGTGTAGAGTGTCTGGAAGAGTCAGGAACACTTCCTAAGTACAAAAATGGGGCCTCAGACACTAGTCGTGTGACCCTGGGCAAGTCACTTCACTCTGTTTGCCTCAGTTTTCTCATCTGTCACATAAGCTAGAGAAGGAAATGGCAGACCACTCCAGTATCTCTGCCAAAAAAAAACCCAACCCAAATGGGGTCACAAAGAGTTGTTCATGACTGAAAGGACTGAATAGTAACAATGAAAAGGAAAGCCAATAATATTAAAATTCTTTCCAGGGTCTAATTTCCTTAGAACCTATGGTCTAGTTCTTATTTGCAAGGCTGCTTTCAAAACTTCATGCATAGCACATAAACAGCTTTCTACGTCCTTGACAAGTCATTAAGCTAAGAGTCAGCAACCAGGTATGGGAAGAAAGCATATAGTTAGGTATCCCCTCCCCAGCTCTTGTTATTTTAGGAGTCTATGCATTCTTTCTCAGAGTACTACCCTCCTTGCCTCATGATACCAACTACTAGGGAACCAAAGCCCACGGGAATCCTTCCCATTGCCCCAGAAATGCCAAGGGCCCAACTGTGAAGGAAAGGTTAGAAACAGAGTTGATCCTTCATAGAGGAGTCTCTATATCTCAAAAGAGGAGAAAGCCCAGCAGACCATAGAAAGGATTGTCTGAGAGGCTGATCAGATAAGATCCAGATAGAACAGATGCAGTTAAGAGGATTAGGCCAAGAGGATTAGCTACCACAGAATGCAAAAAAAAAAATTAAATAAAAATAAAAAAAGTCATTGGTATCATCCTTTCCTCTTCAAACATAATCACACAAACAGGTTTCTAGAACCTCTGTCTGTCCCCATTCGCTATTCCCCCAAATCTATATCTCTTGACAATTTTTGTTGCTGTTTTCATTCTCTCTTGAGGCAGACAAATAGATTACCAAGCAGAACAGGACCAGTGAATGGTTCATATTAAGAACTGGAAAATATAATGTGAGAAAGATGATTGGTGTAAAGAGTTAGGCCGTTAGTGACATAGATCCATAGAAGAAGCCAGCACAACAGATGTGTGAACTTGACAGGGGCCCCATTGACAACCTTAATTGTCCTGACTCTTGACCTGGCACTCTATCCACTGCACCACCTAGCTGCTCCATACAATACACACCTTATGTATATATTATATACATATATACACACACATATATAGTTTATGCAATACAAATACGTGTGTGTTTATAAACACATGGATATGTAAACATAAACACATTGTCTTTGTTTGTCCTTCATTCTTGAAGAGGACCATGACATCAGGAAGGTGATGTCCTGACTTGCAAGTGAATTAGATTTAAGTGAGGCAGGGCTATGCAGAGTCACCAGCCTGACTCTCTCCTCCACAGCCAACTGGTTCTAGTGGCAAAATATAGATCAGAATGACTGGAGATGGCCTGGATGCAGTGGGATACCTTGGCATTGTTAAGCTAAGGTCTTTTCCAGGTCTCAGTTTGAGACATTCAGTGATTATGGCTAGGCAAGAAATGAAGCAAAGAATGACCTCTTTTACATACTCAAAAAAAATTGGGGAGGGGGAAGAAGACCCTCAGAGTTTCTGGTTAAAACAGACACAGTTGCCATTTACACTCACTCTGAGCCATCAAAGTCCAAACAATGACTAAGTGAAGTTGGACTGGGCCCTACTGTTGGCCAAGCAAAGAGAGCCAGAGTGATTTGGGTTTAAGGCATGGTCCTTAAAAAAGAAATCTAGCTCTTAAACCCCAAGATATCTTGTGAGGATTCAGTGATCAATATTTATATTCTTTTGGGCAGATCACCCACAGATAAAGGTATGATGACCTCTGGGCAGAGGGAGAAGAGGAAGAGAAAGGAGAAAAGGAGAAGGAAGGAAGGAAGGAAGGAAAGAAGGAAGGAAGAAAAGAAGGAAGGAAGAAAGGAAAGAAGGAAGGAAGGAAGAAAGGAAGGAAGGAAGAAAGGAAGGAAGGAAGGAAGGAAGGAAGGAAGGAAGGAAGGAAGGATGAAGGAAGGAAGGAAAGAAGGAAGGAAGAAAGGAAGGAAGGATGAAGGAAGAAAGGAAAAAAGGAAGGAAGGAAGGAAGGAAGGAAGGAAGGAAGGAAGGCTGTGTTTACCATCTAGAATTACTAATACATACAGATTGTTGATTGTTGTTTGTCCTTTGTTCTTGAAGAGGCTGATGAAATCAGAAAGGTGATGCCATGACTTGAAAGTGAATTGGATTTAAGTGGGGCAAGGCTATGCAAAATCACCAGCCTCACTCTCTCCTCCAGAGTTACCTGGTTCCAGTGGCAAGATATAGATCAGGACGACTAGAGATGGGCCCCAAACATATGTATGAAATGTGTGTGTATGTATGTACATATATATGTATGTTTTAGGAGGAGCAAAGAATCAGGGGAAGATATGGAGTGATACTGATGTTATCCAAGTTTATATGCCTCTGCTTTTGGCTATATCACACCAAAACAATCCCTAGAAGATGAAAATCTAGCTTATTTTAAAAGATATCTAGAGAAGGTGATACCACCACCTTCCTCAGTGACATATTCCAGTTTCTAACAACATTAATTGTCAGCAAGATCTATATTTTGCCACTGGAACCAGTTGGCTGTGGAGGAGATAGGCTGGTGACTCTGCATAGCCCTGCCTCACTTAAATCTAATTCACTTGCAAGTCAGGACATCACCTTCCTGATGTCATGGTCCTCTTCAAGAATGAAGGACAAACAAAGACAACGTGTTTATGTTTACATATCCATGTGTTTATAAACACACACATATTTGTATAGCATAAACTATATACGTGTGTGTATGTACACAATATACACATAAGGTGTGTATTGTATGGGGCAGCTAGGTGGTGCAGCATCTCCCTGAGTTTAAATTTGGACTCAGATATTTATTAGCTATGTGACCCTGGGCAAGTCACTTAACTTTGTTTGCCTCAGTTTCCTCATCTGTAAAATGAACTGGAGAAAGAAATGGCAAACCACTCCAGTATCTCTACCAAGAAAACCTAAATGGAGTCAGAAAGTGTTGGACACAACTGAAATGACTGAACAACAATAAATGTATTATGTGTACACATTATACATGTGCACATGTGTATGTGTTTATATATATATACATATATATGTGACATATGGATATATGAGGTGTGTGTGTGTGTAGACACAGACTCCATAACATGTTCACAAAGTTTGTTTCTCCAGAGGATCAACACAAAGCCACATAAAGACTTTTTTTTTTCCTTCTTTTCCTTCCAACTTCAACAAAGCTATAACTAGCAATTTTGACATCTGGGGCAAGCAACACAAAATGCACCTGGGGCAAGCTAAACAAATCAACTTTATAATACATGAAGTGAAAATAATACAAGAAGCAATTAAGTGAAAGTCAGTTGAGTAGGCACGAGAATTAGTACTATGGTGGCTCACAAATTGTGTTATTAACAATACAACTAGATCTATTCGTTTTTTTAACTAATTAATTTTGCTAACTAGGTGTTAAGTTCCTAGATGTGCTTCTAGCTCCTGGAGAGGCACATATGTCAAGTGTTTGTGTGTTCAGTAGTTTGGTGCTTTGTGACAAAGCCTAGTAAGCTCACCCTTCTTAAAGCTCTGAATAGAGCACAGCATCCAGCACAACTTTATAAGCATAAGGAAGTGCAAATAAGTACCATTTAGCAATGAAAAAGAGAGCAATAGTCTCAAAAAATATGGTGGAATGTCTGAGTCCCTCTGGCAAA
>JAQQSU010015858.1:0-11073 GCA_028627135.1 Pseudochirops cupreus
TATGCGGGTTTATTTTATATCCTGCAACTTTGCTAAATTTATTTATTGTCTCAAGAAGTTTTTTACTTGATTCTCTGAGATTCTCCAAGCATATCATCATATCGTCTGCAAAGAGTGATAGCTTAGTCTCCTCTTTACCTAATTTGATTCCTTTGATTTCTTTTTTCAGCCATTCTCATTAAGATGTTTTTAACTCTTAGAGGCTGCTTCATATTTTAAATCACAGATATGAAACTAGGTGAGGTTCCTGAGATGACTTATGTATTTTTCATCCTAAGATCAGAATAACTAAATTTAGAGAGGTTCATCACTACAGATTGGCTACCAGGTAATTAATTTTCACTATAGCAACCCATGAAAACCATCTACAAAGATGAGGAAAGATTTAGATCTCTGTTACAGTAAGAAAGACCTTCAACAACCAAATCACTTTCTTAAATTGAAGGAAAATATAAGCCTAGTTAAAAAGTAGTCAATTAATTAATTGATGAGCATTTATTGTAGGGCAGATAGGTGGCACAGTGGATAGAACACCCGGCCTCGAGTCAGGAATACCTGAGTTCATGTCTGGCCTCAGACACTTACAGCTGTGTGACCCTGGGCAAGTCACTTCACCCTATTTGCTTCAGTTTCCTCATCTGTAAAATGAACTGGAGAAGGAAATGGCAAACCACTCCAGTGTCTTTGTCAAGAAGACCCCAGCTGGGGTCCCAAAGAGTTGGACACAATAGAAATTGAACAAAAATTAATTGAGCACTTACTGTAACCTAGTCTTGTGTTATTGGAAATAGATAATTGTGTGTATGGTATGGTCACTGCCCTCAAGCAATTAAGTGGGAAACTGACTTGAAGGCAAAAATAGCATATGAAACATGTAAAGAAAAACTGTGGTACTAATTTCAATCTAAATGACGTTTAGAAGGGAGAGAGAAGTGTAGCTGGAGTAGTCAGGAATGTTGAATGGGTGAAATGGGCAGCTAGGTAGCACAGCGGACAGAGCCCCAGGCCTGGAGTCAGAAAGACCTGAGTTCAGATTCAGCCTCAGAGACTTCCTAGCGGGGTGACCTTGGGCAAGTCATCTAAACTATGTCCAGCTTCGTCAACTACGAAATAGGATGATAATAGCATCTACCTCCCAGGGCTGTTGTGAGGATGAAATGAGATAATACTTGTGAAGTGCTTAGCATATAATGAACACTACGCAAATGCTAGCTATTATTATAATTGTTGGATAGAATCTAAGCTGTAGGGAAAGTTGGGAGGAAGAAGGGCATTCCAGGAAGCAAAGACAGCGTGAGTACACAAGGGCACACAGAAATGAGTATGGCGTGTGTAGAAATAGTAAGAGGAGCCTATCTAGAGTGGACTGAGGGTGTGCGTTGAGGAGTAAGGAAAGGGCAAGATAAATATTAAGTGCCAAGTTGTCCAGGTGCCTTTCTTCTGGAGTGAAAACTAGCAAGCTCAGCTGGCCTGATTCAGAAAATCAATGCAGGCTGGATCTTGAATTCACAGCTCTCACCATCACTTGTTCCTATACAAGTGTTTGTAGGGTTACTCTAGCAGCCACACCACAAGCCCAAATTGAAACAAATGCCTGTGAACATTAGAACAAACTATGATCATCTTTCAGAAAGAGACTCAATGCACATAGTGCAGAAGCACTGCCTGGCTTTCAGTCTTCCCTGCTCTTTTCCCACCCTGAAGCTCTATTTCCACATTGCTCCTCCTACCGCTGATCTTTTGACTCACCCGACTCCTGTCAACATTCTGCTCTTTTCACTGATGTCAACACTCCTCTTGCTCCTCACCAAGACAAGCCTCAAGCATATACCTCAGTGTACACCAGTAATTTGCCTAGTTCCCAGCACTCCCAATGTAAAGTATAATCAATGGCGCACCTTCCGTGCTGCTCTACAGGGTAGAACTGTGGTGAACATATTCCTGTGGTCCAAATGATGCAAACCTCAGCACTTGGGTTTCTTCCCTTATGAGGCCTGCAGCATAATAGTTTTTTTTTGCTGGCAGAATGATGAGATTATAGAAAGCTTTGAAAACCAGACAGGAATTTGAGCTTACCATTTATAAGAAAGATCCCTAATGGATTATTAAGCAAGAAAGTGACAGGATGTAAATGGTCTTAAAAAAATTTTTTTTAAAGAAGCTTCTAATTTCAAGTAAGCTGTCAAAGAATAGAAAATTAAAATCCAAAAATGAAAAAAGGGAACCATAAGAGAAAAATAAGCCTCTACAATCTGAATCATTCTGCTTTGTAGACTCAACCCAGTTAGAATGGCATATTATCACAAAAGAATTGTGAAAGCAATTGACATTTTCTAGGGAACATCAGGTGCTAAATGTTGCCAGCCCAAGGAATCCTGTGATATCAGTCAGTACTCCTAAAGATCAGAGAATTTCAACGTGGCAGAGTGGATATAAGGTTGACTGGCCTTGTAGTCAGATAGAACAGGTTTCAAGATTTGCTTCCCACACATACTGCAGGGCACTAGTGGGCAAGTATATTCCTAAGACACAGATTTCACTCTATTGTAATCAAATATAGGATCAAATATAAACTTCTTTGTTTGACATTTTAACGCCTTTCACAAACTGACTCCAACCTGTCCTTCTAGGCTTTACTCCCTTTCCCTCACTCTCTGACCCAGACAAACTGGCTTTCTGGCTATTCTTAACATAATATTGTCACAGACTGTTTCCCATATAGGGAATGTCCTCCCTCCTCATCTCTGCTTCTTAGAATCCCTGGTTTCCTTCAAAGATGCTCAGATCTCACTTCCTATAAGAAACCTTTCCTGACTCCCTTACTAATGTCTCCCCAAAAAATCACTTTGTATTTACTCGCATATATATGTAGATATTTCTGTTTCTATATTGTTCCCCCAAATAGAATGTAAGCTTTTTTAGGCAAAGGACTATTTATAGTCTTTGTATCTCAGATGCTTGCACATAAGCAGGCCTTAAGTACTGATTAATTGATTGATTGACTTAGCCTTTCAGTACCCAAGGCCTGTCAACTCTTTAAAACTTTAAGTTGCAGAGGAGTTAATCAGTGAAAGGAGTTTCTGCAGTGGAAATCATAGGTCTGGACCAAAGAATGGAAAAATGCCAGAAATAAAAAGAGAAATTCTTTATTCTGTCAACCCTGACCATTACACCTTTAACTCCATTAAATTGTGTTAACTGAAATGCATTGTGCTCCTTCTCAGGAGTATGTTGCCATCGTTGAATCTCCAAAGTCAACATCTCAAAAGTGAATATTCTTAGGTTTTTGGCATGTTTTAGATGAAAAAAAAAAGCCTGAGGCAAATTTATAAGCGGCTTAACAGTATCTTCTGAAATCTTATTTAAGAGGCAGCTAGGTGACTTAGTGGATAGAGCCCTGGATGTGGAGTTAGAAAGACCTGAGTTCAAATCCAACCTCAGACACCAACTAGTCCTGGGCAAGGGACTTAACCTTGTTTGCCTCCATTTCCTCATCTATAAAATGAGCTAGAGAAGGAAATATCAAACCATTCCGTATCTTTGAAAAAGAAAACCCAACCCCAAATGAGGTTGCAAAGAGTTGGATACAGTTGGACAACAACAACAACTATATTGCCAAATATGAGCAAAAGTATAGTTTGTAGTAAAGCTGTAGGTTCGATGTACCTTTTTTAGTGAGCCAAACCCAGGAAAGTGACTAATTTGAACAACTATAGCAGAAGCAATAATTGAAATTTTTGCAGTATACAACTTTACTTCTAAAGATTCCATTTCATTCAAAAGTAGCTTCCTTGGCTCTCTCAGGTTGGCTAAAAATAAAATTATGAGGTTAACTGAAAATCCAGTTTTCCAGGGTATATAGATATCTCCTTGTTATCGTTCAATTGTTTCAGATTCTTTGTGACTCCATAAGGGTGGCAGATACAGGAGTGGTTTTCCATTTCCTTCACCAGCTCATTTTACAGCTGAGGAAACCGAGGCAAAGAGGGTAAAGTGACTTGCCCAGGGTCACACAGCTAGTAAGTATTGAAGGCCAGATTTAAACTCAGAAAGATGCAGTCTTCCAGACTCCAGGCCCTGCACCCTATCCATCGCACCATATAGCTGCCCCAAAAAGATGTCTTCTGAAAGGGAGTAATCCCTCATCGGTTGAAACAATGGGACAGTTCTAAATTTTAGCCCAGCACCTAGGATTGAGATGGACATGTATGTGGCCCTTGTGGCTAGATAGTAGAACATAACCAAAATACCATTCTCTATCATAAGATTTGTCCTCTTTAATATTAAATGACTACTAAAAAAATGCCATTTCCTTTCCATAAATGACTGTATTTCACCGGCAGGGCATATAACTCCTAGTATTGCTGTAAAATACTTCAGAGCAGAGTTCAGGCATACTTGACTCTGGGCCACTTCACTAAGTCTCACTCACTGAAATAAAATAGCAGGTTGGGTCCTCAGAGAGTAGATTCTAGGGTTAACCATGAGAGGTTGGAGAATCCAACAGTATTGCTCATGAGCCCCTACTGGTGTGCTTCTGAATATCATTTCATCAGTTGGTAGCTACCAAAATCACTTAAATAATTAACATTGATTAGTTTTTATAGTACACCAACATTATCCCAAAAGTCTAGGACATATTGTTCCACAAGTACAAACATATTGGTTAGATAGAAGTCCTTTCTCCCTTCCTGGAGTCCTCATAAAGTTTTCCTGAGATGTAACTTTCTGCTGGGTTTCTTATAGAATCTAGAAACTCCCTTTCCTGGTATTATTTGCTTTCATCTAAGAGCTTAAAAAGCTTTCCCATTTCCTTTGATTAACTTCTCCTTAGTAAATGCCTTTGATTCAACAGAGATAGCTAGGCCTTGTTCACGCCTAGTTGTACCTCTGATTGATTTATTCTGGGCTGCCCTGCCAAAGCCTGGAACAGCCCTCTTAAACTTAGAAGGGAAAGTATTTTGTGAGTGTGTTTGTCATTGTTTGTCATGTCACTTGGCCGGTTTGATTGGCCTAGTAATTTCATCAGTTAGTAAATTCCCATTGTGGAAAAGATCAGTAAGAAGCAGTACTTGAGCCCAAGTCTCCCTGACTCCAAAACCGTAACTGCACCTGCTACGTTATTCTGTCTTTACAGATCATTTGATTATATTTTTATGTAAACTTAAACTTTTTGCTACTTATGTTATTTGTTTTTATTTGTTGATGGCTATTAAACTTTTAGAGCAGCTGTTTGGTACAGTGGATGGTGCACAGGGGCTGGAGCCAGGACGACTCATCTTCCGACGTGCAAATCTGGCCTCAGACACTCTGTAACTGCGTGACCTTGGACAAGTCACTTAACCCTGTTTGCCTTAGTTCCTCATCTGTAAAATGAGTTGGAGAAAGAAATGGAAGACTCCTCCGATGTCTTTGCCAAGAAAACCCCAACTGGAGTCACAAAGAGTTGGACTTGTCTGAAAATAAGTAATTAAACTTTGAATTTGAGATTTCAAAAATAAAATGCTTCAGAGTTCTTTCAGTTAAAAGCTAAGCAGTGACTGAATATTCACATAAAGATACATATGAAAATATTTGTTTTCCAGGTACTCCTTCATCCTCCAAAATCACATTTCTATTCCTGTGTTACTTTTAGGATCTCCTTGGGATTTTCAGTATCTAAACCTGATGTGATCTCCCAGCTGGAGCAAGGAGATGAACCTTGAGTCCTGGAACACAGGCAGCCAAGGGGAAAGACACCCCAAGCAATGACTGTTCAGGTAAGTGAGTCACTGAAAATACATTTTTTTTCTCATTAAATTAATTTTTATTTTATTTTTTGTTTGTTTTGGGGTGGGTTTTTTTGGAGGGGGGAAGGCAAGGCAATTGGCATTAAGTGACTTGCCCAAGGTCACATGGCTAGTATGTCAAGTACCTGAGGCCAGATCTGAACTCAGGTCCTCCTGACTCCAGGGCTAGTGCTCTATTCACCATGCCACCTAGCTGCCTCTTATTTTTTAAATAATGTTTTATTTTTCCCAATTACATATAAGGACAATTTTTACCATTTAAAAAAAATTTTGAGTTCCAAATTTTCTCTCTCCCTCCCTCTTTGCCTCCCCCCTCCTGAAGATAGTAAGCAAATAGGTTATACATGAGCAATAATGCAGAACATATTTCCGTATTAGTCATGTTGTGAAAGAAAACACTAACCTAAAGAAAAAAAAAAACCACACAAAAAATAAAGAAAGTGAAAATATTATGCTTCAATCAACATCCAGACTCCCTCAGTTCTTTCTGTGGAGGTGGACAGCATTTTCCATCATGAGTTTTTTGGCATTGAAATGACACTGATACGACATGAAAATTGTAAACCAGTTAAAAGCAAAGTAAAGAACAGTTTAAAATTTACCTGTATGGAATCATAGGGTCATAGTTAGAGAGCTAGAAGAGATCTTAATACCCAGCGCCCAAGCCCTGAAGCCATTCAGTCTGTTGAATGAAGTGTTCAGAGCAGGCTTATTGGAGGCATTTAGATCTGGGTATTGAGAAATTGGTGGACCTAGATTGGGACTTTCCTTCTTTGGACTTCCTTGAGGTACACATACCCAGTAGTTGGATGACTCAGGCAAAAGATATGAACAATTTCGTAACTTTTCTTGCCTACTTACATTTTTTTTTTCCTAAACAGCTGGGCCAATACAGAGTTCTAGCTACTGTGTATTTGTATGCCTAACTTCTGTTGATCCCCCTAGTGCCATTTACATCTTTTCCAATTTGATGAGTATGAGATGAAAATTCAAAATTGTTTTAATTTCCATTTCTCTCACTATTAGTGATTTGGAGAATTTTTCCATGTATTTAATGATTGCATTTTAGCTGTGTATGTTCCTCTACAAAGACTGAGAAATGAGGAAAAAGATGTCTGGGGAGCAAGAAAGAGATTTGCTTCCATGTTGCAGGGATCTTCCTTGGGGAATTAATAAAATTTGTGTTTAGAGAGATGGCTATGACTGTTGATAGAAGGGCTAGAGTGTTAGGTTGAATATTTGGGATTTGATTCTACAATAAGAAGTCCCAAACTCTTTTAGGATGAGAAAAGAGCCACTCTCCCCTGCTACCAGGGAGGCGGAGACTAGTGGACTTAGGAGGCTAAGCCAATCGGGTGTCCATACTAAATACCCTAATATGATGAATCTCTGGGAAAGCATGGAGGGGAAGAGGGGCACCAAACTACCTAAGAAGGAGTGAACCAGCCCAAACTGGAAACAAATCATGTTAAAGCTCTATGTTGATCAGTAGTAGGTTTGGGCCCAGAAGTGGCAGCTATACTTCCAGCCTGTGTGAAATATAGGGATCCATTTTCAAAAAAAAGAAAAAGAAAAAGAAAAGAGATTGTCTTATTCATCTGCATATGTGCCATAACAGTAAACATAGTTCAGAACACAATTAGGCTTATAAAGATGTTGAATATATAAGTGAATGAGTGCCTACCAAAAAAGGCCATATCAAGCCCCTTTGATATTTGAAAAGGAGACTAATAGTTGAAAATGGTGCTCGAAGAAGGTTATTCTGTTTAAGATGAGTATATATAAAGGTTCAGATTGTATCTGATGCATTGCCAAGAGGGTTACATGAAGGGAAGTCTGAAGAACTTAGAATCATAGAATCTTAGAAGTAAAAGAGAACTCAGTTGCCATCTCCACAATATCATGGGGGGGAGGGGGATTGGGGGGCGGTATGTCATCCAGCCTCTGCCTTAGAACCTTCAATGATAGGGAACTCATCTCAAGTCAACAGTCTGTTCCATTGTTACACAGTTCTTTACACTGAACAGAAATCAGGCTTTCTGTGATATCCTTGTATTGATCCCAGTGTAGCTCTACTCATGTTTGATAACTGTTCTCATATGCTCCAACCCTCAAGTCATCCACAGTGCCTTCAACCTATCTTCTCTACAAAGCAGCTTTTTCCCCCTTTGAACAACTGAAATTGTTAGGAATATGCAATGCATGAACACTGTAGGTGCTTTAAAGAAATGTTTGTTGAACTGAATCAGGAAGTTGTTCTTAGACATTCAGTTAAAATCTACCTCTACACAACTTCCATTCATTGCTTCTAGCCCTCTGGGACCAGGCAGAACAAGTCTGATCCTTCTTCCATGTGAGTGCTCTATCCACTGAGCCACCTTGCTACCTCCACCCTCTGTGGTACCTTAGCATAAAAACATTTAAGCAAAACTACCCAGTAGAACTCCTCTATCTTTCAAAGATTGCTGGAAGTAGATCAGTAATCACACCTGCCAGTTCCTGTCAGTTCTTTGGCTATTTGTTTCTGGTTCTCATTGATTGGCCAGCAACAGGTCCCAGGCTAAGCCCATTTGGTCATTGTTTGGGCCCTGTTTGGCTCAGAGTGAATGTAAATAGTAATTGCTTTTGTTTTGGCCAGAAACCCTGAGGGTCTTCCCCTCCCAGATAGAATTTTTTTTTTAACTAGGTAAAAGAGGTCATTCTTTGCCTTGTTCCTTGCCTCGCTTACCTAATCACTGAATTAGTGCTGCCTCAGTCAAACGGAGATCTGGGAAAGACCTTAGCTTGAAGTTTCACACTGTCCGTGAACCAGTATTGAATGAGTAAATCATTAACTATTGCCAGGAATTTTTCCTCACAACAAATGATATGACTATAACCTTAGATAATTTATCATTTATCAAATTAGTTATTGGAATTTAAACTATAGCAGTTTGAACTCCTGGATCTTATGTAATCTTCTATTGTTATGATGTCTAAGTATCTTTAGCTTAGGCTTGGTAGTACCTGTCTTAAAAGATGAAGAAATTATAATATCAAGTTTAACATGGCCAAGGACGCTATAATAAATATAACAACAATGCATACTTTAAAATCATGGGCATACTGTTTGTAATTTACTTCCACTGATGAACCAAGGATCTCATTTTTTCAGGTACTTTCTCCAGTGGTTTAGATCTCATCTTGTTTTTATACAAAAACCCCATAGAGAACCCACCCAAAATGCTGGAGGAGGGGTCTTCCTCTGGTTATTTTAATATTTGGGGAATACAAGGGAAACACTAAGGCTGCCCACTCCTCAGGCTTACAATATGACTGTCTTTACATGACTGGCCCACCTCCTTTTCTGATTCAACAAATCCATGATGATCTCTTGCACAGTAAAAACTGATATAATTTAGTATGTAAAAGTGTCAAGCCTCTGGTAACCCCTTTCCAAATATTGGAATAATTAGGATGATCCTTTGAGACTAGTTTATAATAAAAATAATATTAACAATAACTTACATTTATATAGTACTTTTTGGTTTGCAAAGTACTTTATAAATGTTTTCTCATTTTTTTTCCCTTATAGCAACCCTGGGAAATAGGTCTGTTATTATCCCCATTTTATAGATGTAGAAACTGAGGCAGACAAAAATTGAGTTACTTGCCCAGGTTCAGATAGCTAGTAAGTATCTGAAGCTAGATTTGAACTCAGGTCTTCCTGACTCCAGCCTGTGTGCTAACCACTGTACTGATGCAGGATAGGTTTTGGGGGGATTTCTAATGAGAAATCCTTTCTAGGTTCACGTCTGAAAAGAATTACAGGCTCAGCTGTCTTTTAGTAGATTTATAAAAGTTTATTGATTCACAGGACAAAAAGGGGTAGGGTGAGGAAACCTGGCTAGGAAAAGCTGGCAAGGGGGAAGGGGGAGGGGGTGTTCAGAGAAAGTTTGGAAGTATGACGCTCTGTAGCGGGCAGATGGCCTACCAGAATGCCTACCTGACCTGCCAGAAAAGGCTAGCTACAAAGGGCCATCTGCAAAGTTCTAAGGGGCAGAGAGGCATTTTTAAAGATACAAAGCTGTCAATCATAAGTTCATTAAGCTAATGAGGTGTACAAAGGTGGAGTTAGGGAGGAGCCTGGGAGGGGCCCAGGGAGGGGCCAATGCTTAAAGGGACATGCACCCTTCACATCAACTACCCCTGTGTTTTACCCATAATACGCTGGGACAAACAGCAGGAGGGAAGGGGCAGGAGGTGTGGTTTGAGCCCTGAACCTTCATAAGGTCGACCAGTGGTTACAGATTTGAGGTCAGGTCAGTGAGATGTTCCCATCCTGATTTGCAAGTGGATGGATGGGTTTGGTTTGCTAGGACAAAAGGAGGTAGTACCTTGAATGAAGAGTTAATGGTTTGAGAGGAAATAGCTCTAGGCTGGGGCAGGGAAAGACAAGTATAGCTGGGGGAAGGGGAGAAACAGTGAAGAAATGTGGCTTTTACAACTTAACACAAAACTGAATTAATAAAAATCCTAAAGTTACCCCAAAATATATTACATAGGCCATTCAGCACCTCTTCAGTACCACCTAGCTGCCTCTTTTATTAGCTTAATGTATATTCCAATTTATTGACTGAATATTGTTATATTCTTTTAGCCTGAGTTATTTGATTTGAATATGAGTCTATTCATATTCAATTAACAGCCCAAATGCCCATTTTTTTCCCTAGCACCGAAAGGGTATTGTGGTGCAGTATTACAGTGCAACTATATTATACTTGCTATATTCTAAAAACTTTAATATTTCATGCTTTCATTGGTGTGAGTACTTCTTCCATCAACATAAATACCAACCTCTAAGCCTTAGCGAGCAATTTTTATGACTTGCTACATCTGCAAAGCTAGCCTTCTGGTGATGACCTTTGTCTGATAAGTATCATGATCAGAATTACTGTCTGTTGGCTGGACCTGCACTCGAAGCTTTTCCCTCCTGGTAGGAACTTTTGGAAGTCATGCTGTATAGGACTCGGGTTTATCTCCATAATATGATCAATCGATCAATCAACAAGTATTTTATTAAGCACCTAGGATGTAGCAGGCATTGTGCTAAGCCTTGGAGATACAAAAATAAAACACAACAGTACATGTCCTCAAGGATGAATGGGAAGCCTTTAAAGTTGAGATTCTCCAAAGGCAGTATTAGAATGCAAATCAGAGCTTTTGTTTAGGGTGGGCTGGAGGTTGACCTGACGGGAGCTTTTTGCTGTGGGCTTGGGGTGGGGACAGGAATCCCACGAGAGTT
>JAQQSU010015859.1:0-11073 GCA_028627135.1 Pseudochirops cupreus
AAATCCCAGTATCGTTACATGGGGGAGGACATGATGGGCAAAACCACAGCACTATGAAGAATATGAAAACACCAGGAAGGCTGTTATGGACTAACAGGCTATGAAATTATCAGAATAATAGAAATACCAAAGCCCATGAAAGTTAATTTATATAAATCCAACTTTCTTTAGGAAAGATCCAATGTCTGCCTATGCCTGGGCCTGGGGTTTAAGAGCTTCAGCCTCTGGTGCCACTGCTGGAGCAACCCAAGGTCAACACTTCTCTCATTTCTTACCACATCATTCAACTGAAATTACCCTTTCTAGAGTTGCCAGTGATCTCTATTATTTACCAAACTAATGGCGTTCTCTCAATATTAATTCTCCTTGACTTCTTTGGAAAATGTGACCTGGTTGCTCTGTAAGGTTCTCTTGGTTTTAAGAAAGTGAGTACAGTAAGATGAGCTACTAACAGGAATGTAAAGCTGAGACCAATGAGTTATTTCTCCCCCACTACCTGTCATTTTTTATTCTGTAATATGGCTTCTTTCACAGTTGATACAACAGTAGGATGAGTTTATTCCACTTGGGGCCAATCATATGAAGAAGTTTCTGGGTCATGGAAGAAGGAATGGTAGATCTGTCTTGGAATAGTCTCCCAATTACTTTTATCCAAATTCAAGAATGTACTAGAGGCAAATGGTCAGGCAGAAACCACGAATCAGAGGCACTGAAATATATGCTCTACTGACTTCATAGAATTATAGATTTTTAGCTGAAAAGAATCTCAGAGGCCATCTAGTTCAACCCTCTCTTTTTCAGATGAAGAAACTGAGGCTTAGGGGGATTAGGGAATATGCCCAAGGTCATATATATAGCAAATGGAAGAGCTGAAATTTGAACTATGGTCCTTTGACTGCTAATCCCACACACTATTAATTTTGTCATGCATTCAGCTTATTTCTATTATGAGCAAAGCCAAGGAAGGGATTATATGCAGCCATGTCTATGGATCATTTGTTTAGTTAGTGACTGCTTAGCTTTAATTAGTAATTGACTTAACTGGGTCAGAAATTTCAAGGACAGATGATATTTTATAATGATATTCAAAAGTTAAAAGTTATGATGAACCTTTGCAGGGGCTATTAATGGTTCTGTGCCATCTGAGTAATCTGGCAGTGGACATGTACACAGTGTTGAATTTTGCAATGTAACCTAAAAATAAGAGTTGTCCTGTAATGTGGGGAATTTCCAAAAGACCTCCATTTGTACTGTTTTCTAAGATTATATATGTTGATATCACAAAGTGTGTATGCAAAGATAGCTGCTCATGCAGTCAATTCATAGTATTGTAGGTTTTATAGCTAGAGTTTTACCTTAGAGGTCATCTGTTGTTGTTTTTGTTAGGCAGAGTCTGACTCTTCATGACCCCATTTGGGGTTTTCTTGGTAAAGATACTGGAGTTTTTTTGCCATGTCCTTTTCTAGCTTATCTTACAGAAGAAGAAACTGAGGTCAACAGGTCAAGTGACTTGCCCAGGGTCACATAGCTAGTAAGTGTCTTCTTGACTCCAGGTCTTATGCTCCATCTACTATGCCACCTAGCTGCTCCAGAGGTGATCTAGTCCATTGTTATTTTATAGATGAGGCTACTGACACCCCGTGAAATTAAATGATGCATCCAAGGCCACACAGGTTGTAAGTGGCAGAACTGGGATTTAAATTTGGTCTTTTGTCTCCAAATCTATCACAGTATCCAATTTCACAAGGATTTATTAAAGACCTGATGCTTTAGTAGGACTTGAGAATATAGACAGAAATCAAACATTCCTTTCCCTTGAAATAGCTAATTAGAAAAAAAAAACATACACAGACAGGTAAACCATAGAGTGTCCCAAAAGTCATAGTGCATCATTAAGCATTATACCCTGTATACTTAAAAAAATTTAGTATGATGTGCATATTTTTGAGGGAATGTACCATATGTTTTAGGGGAATATCCTAGGGTCAGTCCTCTGATTTTACTACTCCACTAAATGAGTTTGTTTTAAGATAGTTGTTTCTACTCTATATTGAAAGATAAACAAATCAATGTGGGTTCAACGAGCTGTAGTTTTAGGAGTTATGACGCTCAGAGGACATGGAACCTAGGGTCATCATATTTCAGGAACCTGTACCTATGAGAGTTGGGGGTGGATGGGTAGCCCAACATTAAATTGTAATATTAATGAATTCCTCTCCTAGACATCCTTAAAGACCTAATTTTCTTAATAACTTAGTTTCTTCTCTTGTGAAGGAAAGAGATAGGAGAGGCTGAAACTACAATGCTTAGCCCTAAGAGTATAATAGGCTGGGTGGCAGGTGGGAGAAGCAGTTCTCCAAGGTATATTATGTAGTCCTTTCTCCTGATCCATTTCACAACATTTGAGCATTTATTAAGAACTTGAAAGAATAGATGTTTTAAAAATGCATGAAAATTAATTAATTCAATAAATATTTATTAAGAATTTACTGTGTACATAGCTTGTATAGGCATTCAGAGAAGACCAGCACCTCTGGTTTGAGTGTTTGCTGAGCCCTTTTCACTGCTGTTTATTCATCTTTGGTGTCTACCTGTCACTCAGTTCTCACCTGTGACTCCAAGAAGTTTTACCACGTGCAGTGACCACATCCTGGTAAACCATCTCAGCAGATGGGCTAAACCAGGTTGAGGGGAACTTGTAGTCATCACACCTATAGTGAGTTAGGGGGATGTCTACCCCAAGCATGTGAAAACTGAAAGCAGAGTGGATGAATGAGAACAATGTTCCAATGTCCAGGAAAGTGGCTGGAACAGGTGCTGTGGAACACTTAAAGCTTGGTCTAAAAAAAGCCAAGTTTCCCCATCCCTGCTCTAGGCAATTCACCTCTGTTGCCTCAGTTTCCTCAGCTGCAAAATGAGGAAAACCCAAGTAGTGTTGTTTTGAGGATCAAAAAATTAAAAAAAAATAAATGAATGTTTCTTTCTTTCTTAAAAGAGATGATACAAGAGTCAAATAAGCAGCCTACTTAGAGGATAAACACAAGTTGAAATATACATTCCATAATAACTATTGGATAGTTTCATAACAAAGTGTTATGAGAGGTTCTATTGGATAGTTTCATAACAAAGTGTTATGAGAGGTTCATTCATTAAGGAAAAGAGGCAGGAATAGATCAGGGAAGGTTGATATCTCGATTTAGATGAACAGGTAAATGAATTAACAAAATGTCATGCAAAGAAATCAAGATTTAGATAGTAGTAGTAGTAATAGTAGCAGTAGTAGTAGTAGTAGTAGTAGCAGTAGTAGTAGTAGTAGTATGGATTATCTCTGATTTAGATGAACAGGTAAATGAATTAACAAAATGTCATGCAAAGAAATCAAGATTTATATAGTAGTAGTAGTAATAGTAGCAGTAGCAGTAGTAGTAGTAGTAGTAGTAGTAGTAGTAGTAGCAGTAGTAGTAGTAGTAGTAGTAGTATGGATTAACACTGAGAAAATTTAGTCACTCTGAAATCTGAGTTTGAGGCCACAAGGCTAGAAAGTTGGTTCAAAACAGAGAACAACATAAAGATTCCGAATAGTGTGGAACTATTCAAAGGACAAAATAAGTGGGAAGCTGTGATCCTGTTACAGAGATCACATTCCACTTTCAGGATCAATTTCATAAGTAACATTAACAATCCACAGGTCACATCAGTTGATAAGATTAGATCACCAGTAATTTAAGTACTGGCAAAGGCACTAGTGTAAAGCTACTGTAGCTCCATTGCAACTGAAATGCAACTGAGGCTGAAGAATGGGGGGGAAGGTAGATGAACAAACAGCTGTTCCATATTTAAATAGGGCCAACCCCAAAAAGTAGAGGGGGAAACAACAATAACGACAACTAACTTCCCTGCCAAAAAACCAGCAAATCCAACCAACCAGTCAAGCAGACCTTTGTAGGAGAGTGGTGATATATAACTTGAAACAACACGGCTTAAGCTGCTGAGGATCAGACAGGATAAGTGTGACAATTCAAAATAGAGTACTCAATATGAGGAAAAACATTGCAAAAACCCTGAGGCAAAGAACTGGAGAAGTAAATAATAACAAATCAGCCAAAAGTAACCACAGATGCTTATCTCAGTGGTTACTTAGTGAGGAAAAGACTGTTTTGTCTCTATTTGCACGTAAATGAATTCATAGCAACACTGTCTGCAGAATAATTTGTCTATGAGGGATTATATTATATATACATATACATACATACACGAATATAGAAACACACATACACACACAAACCCATACATCTCATCAGTGACATTATTCCTAGATGACTCAGAACTCTGATAGCAAAATCAATGGAGAGATGCATTTGGCTACACAGAGTCCTATGGTCTCAGTTTATAATGGTGGTTAAATAGAATACTATCCTTGCCAACCCTTTCAACATAATTCAGATAATGCAGAAATCTCTGCCCTAGAGCAGAAATGAAAAGGGACAGTAATACTGATGCTAAAATGCTATATTTTTCCAAAGCCAGGATGAAATATTTTGAATAAAAAAAGATTATTTAATTGTATACCCTGCTAAATTGCCAGCTTTTTGGCTTGCCCTTCTGTGTGCCCCCATGTTTTAGAGAGATCACATTCAACGTTTAGGAAATTGACAAATTGAGAGAAATATTAGCTTTGGAAGGTGATGCTTCATAGGATCATAGATTTTGAGCCAGATCGTAGATTTAAAGGTCATGAATCCAGCCCTCTCCTTCATTTTATAGATAAGGAAATTAAAATCCAGGTAGATTAAGTGATTTGTCCAGCAAAACTAGGATTAGAACTAATGTCTTCTGACTCCAAGTTCAGCATTTTTTCCCTTCTGTACCACACAGACTCTCTCTTTAAATGCTACCATTTTCAACCATTAAATAATATTGTTTTGCAACTTCATGTTTAAGGCCTATGTTTGGTTCCCAAGTTTTACTCTATTTTGCTATGGTTTGGTGAGTCTTCTTAAATTAGCATTATTTCCATCACTCCCTTTTCAGCAATTGCTGGACTTCTGTTTCAATTTACCTAGAACAACATGCTACAATTATACCATACTTTATTCTTTTCTACCCTAGAATTGCTGTTCCCTCCCCCTATGCCCCCACTCCCCTTCCCAATCCTCTCCATTCCCTCCCCATACACATACCACCTTGAATTTAAATAATATTTTTCAGTAAGGTCATCTGTGGTTATTGCTACACTGAATTTGGCCTGACATTATATTGCAGTCATACAAGGACTGGAATTTTGAATAATGCCACTTTGCTTGCAGTTGCTGGCTAAGTAACCCTGCAAGGGATTCCAGAGGTAAGAATCAGTTGCACTGATTAACTCAAATAAATATTTGAAAGGCAAATAATAATGACGTCATTGAGCAGGGCATGTCCCCCATTCCTTTTGTGTCACTGTTCCTAATCACACCTGCAGAGGCTGAGAATCAATTATTTAATGCAGAACGTTAAGGCTAGAGTTAGAATCTGGATGAGGATAAAAAAGAAATTCTGGAAATGTTTCTTACAATGGCTGTGGCACTATTACAATGTGCTGGATGTCTTCCCAACCCGCAATTAGATTGTGATTCTTTGCATGTGTTTGTGTACAGATCACTATGGATGCCTAAGAAAGAAATTTATAATTTACATAACCCGGATCTGTGCACAGTGCTTACTTTGGAGAATGTATGACCTTGAACAAGCCAATCTCTATGGGCCCCAGTTTGTTTACCCACAGAATGACCTGCATGATCTCTGAAACTCCTTTCAGTTTTCAGACATGATTTTATTTTTCAGTACCTAGGAAGAGTGATATATCTGAGCTTAAAATGAAGTCTAAACCACCCTGAAGAAAATCATTTTAATATTCATCTTCTTTGAATAACATTGCCATATGTCATTCATTATAATTACCTTTAAAATATAGTTATATATTTACAAATCACATATGTAGTACTTATCCACTCATTTCTGTTACTTCATTATGATGTAGAAATTATTGTGTTCTTGAAGACTTTTCAATCAGAGTAAGCCCTTGTAGACTCATCTGAGATAGAATGGCTCATAGTATGAGCACAGTGAAGATCAATAAAGTAACTAATGTTTATTAAGTACTTATTTACTATTAGGCACTGTGGTAGACACCGGGGAAATTAAGACAAAAAAAGGAAATAGTTCTCTTCAAGGAGCCCTCTATTCATTAAAAGAGAGTTGAACCCAAATCTTTCTAGCTTTGAGGCCAGCTTATGAACCACTAAATCAAGCTACCTCACTAGTTAGGGAATGCATTCAAATATCTAAGAACAAGAACTAGTCTTTCCAGTACACAGTCAAAAGATAAGAATTGTCCCTTCTCAAAAGAAGAGATGGAAGATAACACCTTTTTAAAATGCCCCAAATCAATAATAATAAGAAGAAAATGAAAACAATTGTAATACTCCATTTCACTCCCACTAGTTTGACAAAGATGTCTCTCCTAAAAGGAAAATGACAATTGTTGGAGAGGAGGGGATATGGTACCACAGATATACTAATGCACTGTTGGTAGAGGTTTGAATTGATCAAGATATTCTATAAAGCATTTAATAATTATACCCCCTCAAATCTCTGACTTGTGCATGACCTTTGATACGGTGATACCATTACTGGACTCATAGACCCAAAAATTATAAAAAAGAAGAAAATTATATACACATATATACATACACATGTGTATATTTACATATATACATATACACACATACATGTATGTGTATATACTTGTGGGGGCAAAGAACTGGATGTATTGGTAATGGAATTTGGAGATGCCCCTGTATTGGCTTGGTTTTTGGGCTGTGTTAAAACCCAGAGCTTGTGAATCCCACTTGTGGGATGGACTTGTTGACCTGAAGAGAGAGGGCTGAACTGGGAGGAGCCATGAATTGGGAGAGAGGCTCAAGCCTAGAGGAAGCCAGAAGGACTTTGGGAGAGCAGTATCCAGTATTGTGGAGCCTGAGTTGCTGAGAGAAAGACTGCTAAGAGCCTGCTGGAACTGCTACCTGGAATTGCCACCTGGAACTGCCAAGGACTGAGGAGGCATGGCTGTGATGCCCGTATTTTGTCTGTCTGTTTTGATGTTGTTTTGCCAGATTCACCTGATGGTGTAGGACAGTGCTGCTGTTGTAGAGGTCCTGGAACCTGGCTGTTGGTTCAGAAGCCCTGAAGGAGGATTTTCTTGTGGTACCTGCACAGAAATCCTGGAAGAGGGCCTTGCTGATGTTTTCAGGGGTTCTGGGACTGTTCTATAGACAGAGAGTGACTTGATGAGGTCACTGGCTCTGGCTTTGTTGAGCCTTGTCTCCCCAGGAACTGAGATTGCTGAGGCCTTGCCTCGAGTGAAGATGAAAGAAGGCCCTTTCCTTGGGTATTCAATGCTGAGCTTAACGTTGTAACTTAAGGGTGCTCTTTTGTGCTCTCCTGCCCCTTTTGAGATTCAGTGGTGGGAAGCCTTTGAGTGCTTGACCAAATGAATGTACTTTGTTTATGGTTGGAGACTAATCTCTATTTGAGAAGAGACTTTTGATTGACTAAATGAACGTACTGTCTTGGGGTGGAGTAGTACCTGGATTGAATTGAGAACTTGCTAAAGGAACAAGTTACACTGTATTTTGACTTTTTCTGTTCTGTGATTGTTTGCTGAATAAATGGGATTTACTCTGCTGGTAATCCGAACCTTGGAAGTTGCCTTTGCTTGGCATTACACTGGAAACCAAGGCAGGTATCTCTCAGTCGGTGAATGGTTGGCCAATGATGACAACTAGGTACCAATGATGATGAAACTTGCTTCCCAACTCTTGATGTAGAGGTGATGGAGTAGAGCTGAAGAATGAGGTATACTTTTGTTTTTGTTTGTTTGTTTGCAGGGGAAAGGTAGGGCAGTGGGGTTAAGTGACTTATCCAAGGTCACATGGCTAGTTTTTGTGTGTGTGTTAAGTGTCAGGTCACATTTGAACTCAGGTCCTCCTTACTCCAGGGCTGATTCATTGCGCCACCTAGCTGCCCCGAGGTATACTTTTTTGGACAACACCAATATTCAGATTTATTTTGCTGTACTATGCTAACTTGAAACAGAGAAAGTTTTTTTCCCCTTTGTTTTTCTGCTTTTCTTTTCTTAAGGGAGAAAAGAGAGGGATACATTTAGAGATAGTGATGCCAAGGACCGGGATGGAAAAAAAATTAAATTAAGCATTTAAAGAAAATAAACAGAACATCTTAGAAGTAAGTGAAGAGTCCAACACAGACAAGAAAGACACTTTGGGAACTAGCATAATAAGGGGAGGGGAAGATATATTTTTTAAAAATGTATGTATTAAGATTCATGGTTTTGCATACTATTCTCATTTCCTCTTTGTTGTTTGTGGAAATGTTCATGCTCATTTGTCTTGAGCAAGTTCCAAATTTTTAAAAAAAGCAATTATTTCAAAAAGAATGCTCATGCAAGTATTTTCTGTGAGTGAAGCTTCCTTTCTAAATCCTGATGTATTTTCACTCTAGCTCTTTGTGGACTATTCGAAATTTGTGTGTGATCTTTTAAACGGATAGACATCTAAATATAGCTGCTCCCCAACTACTGTCCTAATCATTTGGAAGAGTTGAAAGAGTTTCACAGGAGATTTGAAACAGAGTTTGCCACAAACTCTCAGATACCTTGTTGGATCCTTAAGAATACCCGTGAAGAAGAGAATGAATGTTCTTTCCATAAATGTTCTCATTTCTTACAAATATAATTCAAGTCATTGTCCAATATCTGTCCAGGGAATCATACCTAACTTGAGGGTAAGGTGGGAAGGAAACAGAAATGGGTCCACAGGAGATACTCGTAGTCCATCAACAACAAGTGGCTACACTGAGAGAACCAAAGTATGATGGAAAGATAAGAAGCCAAACAATCACAAATAACAGTAGATATTTTTCGAAGGTTATCTTTGAGATTTTTTTTGTAGTTGGAACTTTGGAGACTGAGAAAATTTCATTGGTGGATGTCACTTGGAAAGGTATATTGTATGGTCTATGGTATTGATTGATTATTCAGTAATATGTTTTTTCTTTCTTTTTCTTAAAAGAAAACAAAACTCATGATTTTGTGAATTATGTGTTGATCTTCTTGGCTGTCCTAAAAAGGAAAGGGAAAAAAAACCAAAAAAACATTGATTCTGAGGGAAGGCTTGAGGCAAGTAAAGCCGAACACCTCCCAAAAATGTATCTCTTGCTCTCCATGTTATAGCTTTGGCCAAAGGACATGGTAGCCCATGAATTGCTTCCATCACTTACCACTCTAGAATCACTTATTAGACATACCAAGCTTTTTTATATCTTGTTTTTCTTTATTTCTTTTTTTAAATGGACTTTTCTCATTTGGACAAAATAGGCCCATGAAGAGAGATTACATTAATGATCACACTGACTTCAACAATCTTTCAAATGGCCTGCATGTTTAAAGGGATCATTTTCACACACTCACTCACACACACACACACACACACACACACACACACACACGTGGGCACCACATTCTAGTATCCACTGTTTCTTCCCTAAGATTCACATCTCTAGTTAAACAATCACAGAGAATAAAGCCTACAATAGTCACCACAATAAGTGATAAATCTCTTTATCTGAAAACTTGCCACATAATGGACTGGTGAGAAGATGCCTTCTCTAGATATTCCTTTAGCATATATGAGTATTCAAAGTGGTTTCATAGGTTATTTAGGGGGATTTAGTCATCTCTTCCATGGTCAATATGATTTTTTTCTATGTATCAGAGAGTTTCAGTAGTGGAAGGAATATTTGAAGCAAATAGTCTAACCCACAAATGAAAACAAACTCCTCTACATAATAACCCAGCAAGTGGACATTCCAGCATTTTCAGGAACTCAGTGCCTCAAAAACTAAATTTTGTCATTTCTATAAAGTAAGGTCTTAATAAATGCTTGTTGACTAATTGATACCTTCAAAGGCAGCTCATTACATTTCAGAATAGCACTGATTATAAGGAATTTTTTTCCTGTGTAAGGGTGTGACCTTTTAGACTTTGCTAATTTTTCAGATTGAAAGTAGCAAAGACAAAGTTAAATGAGAGATTTGCACATGACAATATTCTTAGATACAGTGCCATCTCTTCACTCACAGTCATTACTCATGTTCATGCCCACATTGTTTCTCACCTGGATTATTGCTATAGCCTTCTAATTATTTTTCTCTGTGTCAGTTCTCTCCCTGCTTAAACCATCTTCCCCACACAGCTGCCATAATGATTTTCTCTAAAGCATAGATCTGATCTTGTCATCCCCTGCTCAATACAGTCCAATGACTCCCTGTTACTTCCAGGATTAAATGTGAAGTCCTTTGTCATTGAATGCTCTTCAGAATTTACTCCTTCCTTTTTAGTATTTTTATGTCCCCCTTTCCCTCTTGAAACATTATGATCCAACATACTATCTCTCAAATGACACATTATCTTCTCTCTATACGTCTTTGTAGTCTCTGGGTATTCCCTATGCCTAGAATACTCATTCTCTGCACCTTTCCTTAGTAGAATCTCTGAATTCCTTGAAGAGTACCATCATTTGCCAGAGAGGATCTTCCCTGTCTTGCAGAGGCCTCTGCTCTCTTTCCCAGTACTTTTACCTTTCAGCTGTTCTCTCTATATATACTTTTTATGTACCTATTTATTTACATGTTGCCTTTCCATTAGAATATAAATTCCTTGAGGGCAGGAACTATTTTGGCCTACCTTTAGATCTATCCTCAGAGTTTAGTATGGTGCTTGGTACATAGGAAACTCAAAATATATGCTTGTTAATTAATCAACACCTTCCAAGGAAGCTCATTCCACTTTAGAATAGTGCTGATGATTAGGAAATTTTTCCTTTTGTAAGGATATGAACTTTCAGACTTTGCTAATTTTTCAGATTGAAACTAGCAAAGGCAAAGATAAATGAGACATTTGTATCTGACAAATAATAATAATAATGAAGTACCCTAACAAGTATTGTAATTCCGAGG
>JAQQSU010001586.1:0-14944 GCA_028627135.1 Pseudochirops cupreus
ACCAACAATGCATTAGTGTTCCAATTTTTCCACATCCTCTCCAGCATTTGTCATTAAGAGAGCTATTCTCTATAACATTTTTTAAATAAAAATTTCAAAAATGGTTAGAAAAATTAACTGACCCATCAGCTGAATCTGAGAGTTTGTACAAAGTTCAACAAACACAAAATCAACAACTCTGTCAAAAATAAAGGGGGGTACATTTCCTTATCTCCTCTTCAGGGACAACTTTAGTCATTAGAATGACAGAGTTCAGTTTTTGTTGTTTTTCTGTCCATTCACGGTGATGTAGTGTATATATTGTTTACCTGGTTCTAGAATAGAGGGATCTTCACAAAAATAGACAAATTAACAGAATTTACAATAGAGATCTCAAAAAATGCAATGTGACAAAATGATGATTTTCCAGCTCTTATTCTCCACCAGATTAGTCAGTTATCTTTCTTTTTGTACTTGGCTCTTTCATTTAGATTTGTTTGCTATAGAAATAACATTAATGTTTCATGTAATTATTGTGTTATTAACTTTGCCAATTTGCAGTTCAATTAACTTTTACGAATTTAGGCATTAGGCCCGTTGATGTGTGTGTATGTCTTTGTGTGTGTTGATGGTATGTATATTGTTTCTTTGTGGCTTAAGTCCAGTCCAGTTTCTCTTTTTGTTTATATTAATATAATGATTTCTTTTAGGTTTTACTATTCTTTTCTTTTCCCAACCAGTTAAGTTAATCATTCAGTTCCCTGCCATTTATTTTTAGTAATTTTCTTTTATTGTGTCTTTTTCCAAAAGGTTTCCCTTTGCTATGTCCTCATAATTTCACTTCCTTTCCAGTCTATTCTGAACTGCATTATCTTGTTATATTCTATATATTGCATGGGTTATATCCTTACTTTATGTTCTCTTTGTCTCTCTTGGAAATTTTCTGTAATACAAAGTTTTTGGTCTCTCTTCTCTCTGTATGTTTATGTACAAAGCTCTTTTGGGGGCTGCTTTCCACCATTGGCATCCACCTTATCCGCCTAATTCTAACCTGTGACTCCAAGAAGTGATAGTAAACATGGTGGCCACAGCTCAGTAAACCATTTTGACAGAAGGACTAAACCAGATTAAGGATAACCAAGGGGTCTCAAACCCATCAGTGAATTGGGGGAGTGTTTACCCCAAACATGTGAAGACTTGCACTGGTGGAATGTATGTTTGAGAACAATTTCATTCCGATGCCACAAAGGCAGCTGAAGCAGGCACTGTGGAGCACTCAGAGATTAGTTAGACATAAAAGACACCAAGGTCATCTACTACCATCTATAGCCATCATCAGTCATCTTGACTCTGTCCTGTGCTGGACTATGATGACTCTGCAAGAGAGAGTGAGACTGATGACTTCATGCAACTCCGTCTCACTTAAATCCAATTTGCACATGAATCAAAAGACCCCACCCATACAATTTTGCCATTTTTACCTTTCTCAAATTCCTGTGGTGCCTGTCAAGGAATGAAGCAGCAGATGCAGATACACTGGCAGCTGTACTCACAACCCCACACAAAGGTAGTCCAGGCCAGAGGGTCATCTTCTCATTGGAATGAGCAGTGGGATTTGGCAGTCCCTTGAGTGTCTGAACAGTCTTTTAATGATTGCACTGCTCACCTAATGGTGTGAGGAAGGAGCTAGAAAAAAAGTGCCCTAAAAATTATCTGCTTACCCAACCCTGGCATGATCACTGCTGCAAGTGAAGATCCTATCCTGCAGTCAAAACACCAAAAAAAAAAAATACAAAATCTTGTGCAAAGATGATTCCTCTCACAATCAGTACGTGGAATGTGTGCATACTTATAGAAAACACAAAATCCAGGAGATCTGAAAGATGAATAGTTTTGTGAGAGAACTCAGCACACATTGATAATGAGGTTGAACCACACATTACCAGGCCTAGCTCAGTGTATGGGAAGCTCTGAAGGAAAATGTGGGAAAGAAGAGGTATTAAACCAACTACCAAACTGAAGGTCTACAGAGCCACTGTGCTGACTTCATTGTGTATGCCTGTGAAACCTGGACAGTCTAATGAGCACCATGCCAGGAAGCTGAATCAATTACATTTGAACTGTCTTAGGAAGATTCGAAAGTTCACCTAGCAAGATAAGACACCAGACACTGGGGTCCTTTCTCAAACTAAACTATCAAACATCCAAACTCCACTGAAGGGAGTACAACTCTGATTGCAAATGTGATGGACTGACCACATTGTTCTAATGCCAAATATATGCTTGCCAAAAAGATTGTTTTATGGAGAACTGGTCTCTCTTAAGAACTTTGGAATTGATTGTGTGACTGGGAGACCCTGACACAGGACTGCCCATCCTGGCATACATTCTTCAGAGATGGTGCTGTGTTCTGTGAACAAAGCAAAAATGAAGCGGCTCAAAAGAAACATGAGGTGTGCAGATTTAGAGAATCCACCCCGAATGTGCATGTGGACTACTTTTGCCCGACCTGCAGTAGAACATTCCGAGCTCATATTGGTCTGATCAACAACAGTTGGATGCACTTACTGTTCCCTGGCTCTAACACAGTGATGTCATTTTGGTCCTCTTGGAGAACAAAGGACAGCAACCAAACCAATGTTTATAGATGTTACTTTGTAGATCTTACTTCATCTTTTTTTTTCTATTGAACCTTATTTAAAAAATTGTTTATATATTATTTTCAACATTATCTTTTATTTTGATTTCCAAATTCTCTCCTTCCATTTCCCCCTCCCATACAATACCTCCACATATCATCAAACCTAAAGAAAGAAAAGCCATCGGCTAGTACAAAATTGGCAGTCAGTCTTGTTTTCTGTATTTAGAGAGGCTGAGTCTCATTTCATCATAATTAGAGTTATAGAGAGTCAGAGTTATAGAGCTGGGACAAACATCACAGGCCATCTATACCAATCTCCTCATTTGAGGAATAGGTAAACAGAGGCCCAGACATAAGAAGAGACTTGCCCAAGTGTAGTGGTAAGCAAAGAAGTAGTTCACACCCTGTTTCAGTTCAAGTTTTTTTCTGAGCCTTGCCCATGAGTGAGAAGTAGAATTTCTGAACTCTAGAACCTGTGAACTCCTGTTGCTGATGCAACAGAAAGAAGAGTTGCTAATGACCATATATAAGGAGAGGCCCAGGCTGGAGAGAACGGAACTGAGAGTGGAGCTCTTATGGTGGAGGAGAAAACTTGTGGTATCCTGGAACTCTATGTTTGTCTGTTCTGTCTGTGTTGATGTTTGTTTGTGATACGTTGTGCAGAAGCCCTGGGAACTTACAAGAAGCCCTGAAAGAGGATTTTCTGTTTGTTTCTCTCTCTCACTCGCTCTCTCTTTCATACACACACACACACACACATGCACGCACGCACACACAAGTACACGCACACACACATGTACCACTCCTTTTCACATTTGACCTACATCATTTTCATGATATAGATAATTACGACTCATCTATAACCACAAGTTCTATGTTTTTGCCTGGGTTTTCCTTCTCTGTATTGCCACCTAATGCTAGAAATAGCAAGAGATTCCTAGTGGTTCTGACATCACACCTCAGAAAGCCACTTTGGCCAATTTTTAAAACATGAGTTGAATACTATAAACAGTAAGGCTAGTAGGTCTGATTCTTATTGTTGTCTGACAGTGAATCAGAATGTTTAGGAAAGAAAAAAAAACATTTTCCTTCCCCCCAGGGTTCAAATGCTTTGAATTTTACATAGGAGTGAAAAGCAATGAACTTACCATTTTAGAGACACTAGGGGAGAAGCCAAGGTTCCTATTATGTTTTTGAACTGTTCTTTCCTGCTTCCCAAAATAACAGAATCCCTCATGTGTATATGCTATCAGTGGGGCATTTGAATACTGACCTCCCTCTGGACAACTCTAAAATAAACTGTTGGCAGTCCATAATGGTACAGCACTCTCAGTGGCTGGAGTCCCCAGGCATTTCTGCAGATGGAGAAGGAGTTTCTGAAAGTTACTGTATTCCTCCCCATGTCCTCTGAGGTCTCAATGACCTGTTATTGTAGTTACACACTAGCTGTTCAGAATGACGGGTTAGTTCATGCAAGTGATTGGACTTAGGCATGAGCTATAATCTCAACCAAGCCAAAGGTTGACTTGTATGGAAACTTACTGTGTTTATATTTTTATGTGTTGGGGGTCCTGGGGTGTTGGCAACATAAGTCACCAATACACAAAGCTTCTCAGAAACCTACTGGGGAATTTGAATTATTCATGACGACTGTAGATTCCATGTATCTTTTCAGCAGTCTAAGAATTACTGAATAGTGAAGTTTAGGGCCTAAGTTGTAGTTCAAAAATCCTGTTTTCATCTGATAGCTAGTCTTGGTCTCATTATATATTATTTATTCCATGTTGGGCACATCACTCACCATCTCTGGGCTCCAGTTTCTTCAGGTGAGGATAAAATCACAGCCCCAATTCACTGATTCTTTGAGAAGTGTTGTGAGGCTCATAAAACTATATATGTGAAAGCTCTTTCTAAGTGGTAAGATCATAGGTTCAGAGATAAAGGAGACCTAAAAGATCATTGAGTCCAAGTCCCACATTTTAGAGATGTGGAAACTGAGGCACAGAGAGATAATTTAAATGATTTAAAGATAAAGGAATAAGTCATACAGGTAAGTAGCAGAGTTAGTATCTGACTCCAAAACCTTTGATTCCAAATCCAACACTGTTTCTGCTGAACCACAATATAAAGTTAGGTATGGGTACTTATCTTAGATCAGTGATATAACAGATGAAGATGAGCAAGGATTCAAGGAATAAAACTAAAAGGTTCAACCAGAAAATCTAATGTTTGTGTTATCTGTGGGATTTACTTTATTTAAAGGAAGATTACAGAATTGTAGAGTCAACAAAAAGGCAGGTAAAACACAAGCTAATAATTATAGATATTCAATCAAAACTTTTCTGTGCAAATTTGTTTTTAGAAATTTATCATCTTGAAACTGTAGTTTTAGCCTTTAACCAAAGAAACAATATCTGTCAATGCCATAGCATGACTACTCTTTTTTTTTTTGTCTTTGTGGAGGGGGCAAGCCAGGGCAATTGGGTTAAGTGAGTTGCCCAAGGTCACACAGCTAGTAAGTGTTAAGTGTCTGAGGCCGCATTTAAACTCAGGTCCTCCTGACTCCAGGGTCCATGTTCTATTCTCTACGCCACCTAGCTGCCCCTAGAATAACTATTCTTCACCACAGTTAAACCACCTCAAGTGGGAGCTACAAAAAAGTAATGTCCCAGATGAGGCATTGAGTAAAATTGAAATAGATTTGAGTCTATCCATATTGGTCGTCCTCTCTCTGACTTAGAATATTGCAACTGTGTTACAATCTTAAAAGGATGATAAATTAAATTAAAAAGGTTTTGTAGAAATAAAACAATTTAGCCATGGTCAGGATTAGACAGATTTTCAGATAAAGGTCTCATATCTCAAATATATAAAGAACACTGTTGATCTATAAGAAGTGTCATTCCCTACTTGATAAGTAGTCAAAGGATATAAACAGGCAGTTTTCCAATGAAGACATCAAAACAATTTATAGTCAGGTGAAAAAAATGCTCTAAATTGTCATTGATTAGGGAAATGCAAATTAAAAAAACCTTCAGATATCATTTTATACCAATCAGGTGTAATATGTCTATGGTTAAAACGATTGAAGGTGAAAGTGACAAATGTTAGAAGGGATGTAGAAAATTGAAACACTAATTCACTGTTGGTAGAACTATGACTGTTCCAACTATTTGGAGAGCAATTTGTAATTATTTCCAAAGAGTTATTGTTAAACTGCCTATACCCTTTGACCCAGCAATACCACTACCAGGTCTGTTTCCTAAGGTGATTAAGGGAAAAAGGAAAAGTATTTATATTTTCTAAAATATTTATGGCAGCTCTCTTTGTGGTGGCAAAGGACTAGAAATTTCAGGCATACCCATCAATTAGGGAATGGATAAACAAGTTGTCGTATGTGACTGTGATGAAATACTACTGTGCTGTAAGAAATGATGAGCATGATGATCTTGTAAAAACATGGATAGACTCGCTTGAAATAATGAAAACCAAAATGAGCAGAACCAAGAGAACATTGTACACAGTAACAAAAAATTTTTTAAGAACACCTTTGAGTGGCTAAGTGACTTTGATTATTATAAATACCCAAATTAACTATGAAAGTACATATGAAAGAAGATGTTATCTGCATCCAGAGAAAGAACTGAAACGTAGAAGTATGTATGGAATGATTTTACACACACAAACATGCATACACACATATCTCTCTCTCTCTCTCTCTCTCTCTCTCTCTCTCTCTCTCTCTCTCTCTCTCTCTCTCTCTCTTTCTGTAGATATATATATGTAAAGTTCGGTTGCTGTTCTTACTTTGCTTCCTTTACCTGCTCATGTTGTTGCCAGTCAATTACTTGACTTTTTAGCTCTGTGGAACTCTGCTTCCAGAGTGGAAAGCTCTGTCCCAAATCACTGGGGTTTTCACAGCTGCTGGAGCTATTAGGGGGCTGCTGCAACCCCCACCAGCTTTGGCTCACTGAAAACGCACCCCAGGACCACTACACAAGATCACTATCTGGATCCAGGCCACTCAATGCAAGAGCACTTAGCCTCTGAATGATTGCTTGGCCCCTCTGCAATCTGCAGGCTGGAAGCTCTGAAGCAGCCATATGGAAGTGGTTGCGGGGCTGCCACTTCTGCTGCTTCCTTGCCCTGGAGGCAATTCAGCCAGACCACTTTTCTCCTGCAAATTTGGCTGAGTTCCACTGACCTTTCATTTTATCCTTGTTTCTTATGGCTTGATAATTCTGGAAAATGCCACAGCTGCCACTGATCCGCTCTCCTGAAGGCTCCAGCTGTGGCTCATCCTGGCCACCCCCTGGCCAGGCTGGGCTGGTTTCAGCTCCCAGTGGGCTGCGATGAGCCCTTCCTGGCCAAGTCTGCTGAGCTGCCTTCAGGGAGAAATGTGTTTTTCTGTATTTTTGTGAGTTTTTGAGCCCTAAAATTTCTTTAGAGTCATATTTTATGGGTATTTGAGATTGCTGTGTGGGAGCTGTGGAACCTTGTTGCTTCTATGCCACCATCTTGGCTCCACTTGGTGAGGACCAAGAGATGCTAAGATCTCAATCCTATTAAGAGATGACATTACTCTGTCATTGCATTTTTAAAAGTACTTTTTCATCCATTTCATCTGAGTCTCATGGTGCCTCTGAGAAAGTGGTAGAGTAGAAGACAGAACCTCCTTTTTACAGAGGAGGAAAATAAGGAACAAAGAGGAAAAATAACTCCCCCCAAATAATAAAGCTATGTTAATGGCACAGTTGGTTCTAGAGTCCAGGTTTCCTGATTCTCATATATGATCTTTGTCCACCATGCCATATTGGCTCCATTAAATCAATTAAGACCTAATTCTCCCTGAAGGGAGATCTCTACAAGACTGATATAGACACCTCTTGAGACTTTGGAAGTAAAAGACCCATTATCTTTCATATCTGTTCATCTTCCATGCATCTTGACAAAAACTACCATCTATTCCCCAACTCTCTGTCTCTGTCTCTGTCTCTATCTCTGTTTCTGTCTCTGTCTCTCTCTCTCTCTCTCTCCCTCTCTTTCCCTCCCTCCCTCCCTCTCTTTTCTTCCCTCCCCCTGTTCTCTCTCCCATGGGAGTACTGAAAGACCTGCTTATTTAATGGAATATAAGTGCCCCCCATTTCATTCAAGACCCTTCATGCTGATGATTTATGTGGATACCTGGTGAGGGATGTCACATTTTCATGGGCAGGTAGATGACACTAGATTTATTGCACCACTTTCTTTCCAAAGTAATCAGAGACTCATAAAAATAAGGGCTAAAAGGACATCATGAAAACTGACTCCTGGCACTACATGCAGGCTTGCTTTTGCCTAGCTCTCCAGTGTGCTTCTGCTAATCTCTTTTTTAATATTTCCAGAGATGCTGCCTCAATAACCTCCCTTGGCAGATGTTTCATCATCGAAATGCTCTCCTAAGGAATTGCATTCCCTTAAATCTTTTTTCACTATGCCCTTCTCTAGCTTAAGGCCATGCTTTTCTGAGCTGAGTGGCCTTTGCAATACAATTGTATCTAAATGAGAAGCCATCTTCAAATGTTTCCAGCAAACTTCACCTTGTATGGTCTTGTCTTTATGTTCAGATATTTTATTATAGAAGAAATCTGGAAGTAGTAGTGTAAAGCACTCTAGATCTGGAACCATATAACCCTAGTTTCTGTGGACAATTCAATTAAGTCCCCCAAACCCCCATTCCCTAATCCATAAAATGAGGTTGGTGAAATTACAACTTAACTTATAGGGCAGTTATGAAGGAAACACTTTAAATTTTTAAATGTGATTAAAATTTGAAGAAAGATTAATACTAATCAATTTAGTACCTGTGAGATAGACCAAGTGACATGACATGGTTGGTGGACCCTTGGGACAAAATAAGGGAAAATGTGTAGATGGATTTCTGAATGGATAGGAACCTCTGAGCACATGGAATGGGTTTAAGAATCAGAGACGATATCAAGTCATGATCGTTTGTTTAGGAAGCCTGAGAAATATAAAATCCTATAATATTAGAATTTGTTTTAACAAATATTCATTGATTCAACTTAACTCAAGAAACATTTAATTAAATACTACTTGCTTAATTGCTTCTCACTTAATACACATGGCAAATCAAATATAAATGTTCCTAGTCCTTGCAGGGAACATATTCATTGGAACTGGAAGTGAACTTAGAGAATATCTAGCCCAGTGAGTTTAAGCCTAATGGATTTCCTCTTCTTTTACAGACGAACAAACTGAAACCAAAAATGGAAATAACTCATCAAAGGTCACCCAATAAATTAGTGGCCAATTCAAAACTAAAACTCACACCTATTGCTTTACATTTTGATGAACTTTCTACTACACCACAATTTCTCACTTTGGTAATTTAATTCAGAGATCTCTTTAGGGTTCTGTTATAAATTGCTCTCTACTTGTAATCTGTTACTCAACCTCTTTTAGTAAATATAATCAGGTTTTTAGATCTGGAAAAGATCTTAGATTTCATTAAATCCAACCTACTCATTTTACAGATGATGAAACTAAGACTATGAAACATTAATTGATTTGCCTAGTGACATATATCCAGTAAGTGTCTGTAGCAAAATCTGCACTCTAATCTTTGTAACTCTAAGTAGAGAAATCCATTCAGTGACCCAACAAAGTGTTTAAAATTTTGCACTTAGTACACTTGGAGCATGAAATGCAGATTTTGGAAAGTGAATTTGGAAAAATAAGAAGCCTACAAGGCTTTATCCATCTTTCTAATCATCCAGGTCCAGGGCCTTAGAGTTATCCTCTTTGCTTTATTTTCATTCATTTTACAAAGAATCTTACGAATTCTACTGCCACATTTCTTACTTTAATCCCCCTCTCTCCATCCACACAGTCATTACACTAGTTCATTCTCTCATCACCTCTCAACTGAATTAATACAATAACTACTTAATTGGTCTTCTTGCTTTCAGTCTCTCTTTTACCCAACTCATTTTCCACGCAGTTGGCAAAATAATCTTTCTGAAGTACAGTTCTGACAATGCCATCCCCTTGCTTAATAAACTTAGGTAATTATCTGGCTTCTAGGAGAAAATACAAACTTCCCATTTTGATATTTCAGAATATTTCTGTAGAAAACCATTACAGATTTATTTCATATTACTCCCCTTCACACACTCTATATTGCTGCCAAAAACTTGCCTACTTGCTATTCCTTGTATATGACATTCTGTCTCCTGCTTCTATCCCTTTACATAGACTCTACCTCCTTATTTCTATCTCTTTTTATGCCTTATTTCCTTCCAAGCTCAGCTCATGTACTATGTCCTATATGAAGACATTCTTGACTACCCTAGTTTCTCCACCCTTCTCACTGTAAAATTGCTTCCTGTATTATTTACATTTATCTCTGCACATGATATACTAATAAAGTAGAATATTTCAATTGAAATTTAACAAAAGGGTAAACTGAAGCAATATTCCATGCCAGATACCATTTATTAACAGAAGCATGTGATCTGATAATTAAAAAATGGGTGTCTTAATAGAGCTTCTGAGAGATAAAGTTCAGAACATGAGCAATTTATTAAGCTAGCAGTGACCAACAGACCAGGTCAGTCATACCTCTTCATGACCAAAAAACCTGAGCAAGTATTGATAGGGTCTTTTATAATAATCAGCAAGATGCCAGAGCAAATTTTTGAGCAACATAGGTATGTCTTCTTCTGATTGGCTATTGATGATGTAGTCAGGATCTTTTGGACCTCCACTGGCAAAGGCAAGGAAATCTCAATTGGTAGACATTTTAATAAGGAGGTGGGTTAAGAGTTCTCAGATTCTCCCTTCATCATGCCCAACCCCCCAACTAATCCTCATATGAAAGGATTAATATAAAGCTAATGAAAATTGGCTAACTTTCATATATGGCTAATTATGCCCTTTCTGACACTTCAGCAATGGTAGTTGCTTTATGAGACCTACCTGCCTCTAGCAATCTTGGCTAGAAAAACATAAACCATGTCAAACAAGTTTTCTCTGGTTTGTTCTCCTCATAAATCAGGTCACCCATAACTTTTTTTAAAGTTAGAAAAAGCAAAGAGATTTATCCCCTGAAGATGGCCTAGCTCAAGCTGGCTTCTGTACTTATGGGGTAAGCAGAAATAAGGGTCTCACTTGGGAGGGGTTCAAACCAAGCTGGTTAATGAGCAGAGACTTGGGAGCTGGGAGTGATCATTTTAATGGATCAGACATTGGATCTCTCCAAAGTGAGGAAAAAGATGGGTCACTGAAAAATGTTGATTATTAAATAATGCAACACAATATTAATTTTCTTCAATGTAATCTCATTATGAGTAGGGGCTGTACCATTTATCTTTTTATATCCACAACATTTAGCACAATGTATAAACATCATGTGTGAAATAAAATGCTTTTTTAATTGTTTAATTGGATTAAAAAGATGAAAAGCAAAAAATAAAAATAAATATAGAAATAAAACATAGATCATGAGAATAGGGGTGAAGTCTAGCCTGGGTTCTGTCTGCTTTCCCTTGCTACTACCAGAAAATCATACTTATTATATTGGCATTTACCAACCATAACAACAATGCCTATTCACTCGTCTTTATTCATTTATTTCCATGAGTGCTTTATAATAGTACTTATATAAATCATTTATGTATCTTAGTAGATTAAAACCTAAATATTTTATTTATTTTATGATTACTATGAATAGAATTTCTCTTCCTAATTATTTTTCTTTAGTTTTGTCAGACAAGTATAGAAAGGTTGGTAGTTTCTGTGGGGGTTTTTTTAATTCAGCTACTTTACTAAAGCTATTATTTTCGTTATGTATTTTACTGAATCACAGTAGTTTTCTAAGTAAGCCTTTATATCATATGCAATTGATGATAATTTTGCTTCTTTGCTTAACTATTCAGTCTTTTCTTCCCTTGCTGTTATAGCTAGCAATTTTAGTACTCTGCCAAATTGTAATGAAAAGAATGGGTATCCTTGCTTTACCCCTCATCTTATTGGGAAAGTCTCTAGTGGCTCTTTATTATTAATAATGGTAGCTAGGAAGTGGAATCAAGATAGCAGAAAGAAGTAAAAATGAGCTCTCCACCTGTAATTCCAAGCACAAGCAGCTTTCCAAAAGAATGCTATTGTGAACAGCTTTTAAGGTTCTGATTACACAGTATAGTGAACACTCTATTTATTCCATAACAAATCAAAGCAAAACATTCACAGAAAATCAAGGTACAGAATTCACAATATTACAACTTATCACAGAAAATCACAATATAGTATTCATAACAGCTTATCATTAAAATGGCCACATAGTTTTCACCAAAGTGGTAGCAATATTTAGAACAAAGAACAATCATCTGGTATCCCTAAAGAGGTATACCTCCTTACTCAGTCATTCAGTCACCTCAGAGTGCAATAGTCAGTCTTCCACTCATGGGGCAATTAAGTTAACTCAATCAGCACTTATTCAGCAATCAATTACTAAGTATCATTAATCACTAAGTACAATCATTAGAAAATATCCAGACCCTCCACCCCTAGGTCACTAGTAAACCATGTAATCATCACAACATTCAATACCCAAGGAGAGGTCTTTTCCTCATCTTGACCACAGGCAAGTTCTCAGCAATCTCTATTCCCAGGGAGACAGAGCTTAACAAAGCCACAATATTCATTGCCAGTGCCCTCATCAACTCACTCTCTGCTTGGAGAACAGTCTCAGGACCCCTGAAAACATCAGCAAGACCCTCTTCCAGGATTTCTGTAATTGTACAACAAGAAAATCCTTCTTCAGGGCTTCTGAGCCAACAGCAAGGTTCTAGGACCTGTGCAACAACAATACTGTCCTTTACCAGCAGACAAATCTGGCAAAGCAACATCAAAACAGACAGACAGGATACTGGCACCACAGCCATGCTTCCTCAGTCCTCCAGCAGTTAGATGCTGCTGGGAGAAACTCTCTCTCTCTCCCCAGCAGAATAGCTTCTGCCACTAGGTTCTTGTCAAAAGAAATTCTAACTGTACCTCTCTGGGGCTTTTCTTATATACACACAACATTAGCTTCCTATTTCAGCCAATCCCTCCTGTTACATCAGTAATAAGAGACAAGAGTTCATACCTTTTGTTTCCCCAACAGTGGCTTGATCAATTACTAACTGCTAAGTTCCTGCTACCTTTGCTTAACTTAAAACAAGGTGCTAAGTACCTGCTTACTTGCCAATACAAAAAAGGGGTAATTACCATTACACCACCCTCCCCCAGCTCAAGTCGAGGAGATTCACCAGACCAAATCCTGATTGGAAAATTTAATAAAAATCTTAATGAATCATGTTTCCAGACTAGGAGAGCCTAAATAGGACAGAGACATTTATAGGCATTGGACACAGAATTTGTTCAAGGGCACTCCAAGAAAAGCATTGGAACTCATTGCACAAGGGCAAGAAAAGGTCCCAGAGCCAGCACTACAAGGCCTAAACTTGCAGACAGACCAGGAATAGATGCCAACTGGTAGTTCTCTTACAACCCAATTCCAGGTCATAGATCCAGGGAATAATAAGGAAGGGACTGGCATTCAGGATTGGTGTTCCAGGTTTCAGAGTGGTCACAGGGCTCAAGGCTATATAAAGATTAAGGAAAAAGTTCAGAAACAAAAAGTAATTATGTGTTTCGGACCCCCTGAAGCCCAAGTCCCAATAAACCCAGAAGTCTCAGTCCAGCCCTGTCTAAATTATGCAAAGGAATAACAAGAGCATGAATCCCAAACCAAAGGGAAGCATACAATTCTGTCACTCAGAACCAGCACAACTTTCCAGTTAGTTGTCAGTGGTTGAGTCTACTGATACTCCATAATGGAAAATGAGTCCATAGGGCAGCTAAGTGGCTCAATGAATAGAGCCCTGGCCCTGGAGTCAGGAGGACCTGAGTTCAAATATGACCTCAGACACTTGACACTTACTAGCTGTGTGACCTTGGGCAAGTCACTTAACCCTGATTGCCCTGCCTTCCCCCCTTACCCCCAGAAAGGAAAATGAAATCATATACATTAGCTCAGATACAAACCCAAATCAGGAACTTGTAGAACTCAGACTCAGTGGGTGATGACCAGGCTTTGTCAGACCACTTAAGGGATACTGAAAACTTTTAAGTCCAAAGCCTCAATTGTCCATGAGTTCCAAGAATAACAAAACACTCAATACTCAAAGAAAAGCATCAGGAAGGTTAACCTAGATGTGCCCTCTGGAAGCGTAGACATAAAGACTCAAGTCAGAAGGTAGGTTGGAAGAAAGAACAAATATTTTTTAAAAGTTGTACTGATGATCAATATGCTTAAGACAGGAAACCTGAAGAATAAAAGGATTCTAATACATTTACAAATGTATTTACAAAATCTTAAAGTAGAAGACAACTTTAAAAAAAATTCAATTAGAATTCCTGGGGGGCAGAGCCAAGATGGCGGTGTAGAAGCAACAAGTTTCTGCAGCTCCCACATAGCCACCGCAAATACCCATAAAATATGACTCTAAACAAATATTAGGGCTCCAAAGCTACCAAAATATACAGAAAAACACATCTCCTGCTGAAGGCAGCTCAGCAGAAAGGGCTCATTGCAGCACGCTGGGAGCCAAAACTAGCCAGTCTGAAACTGCAGCTTGGCCCTGGGGCAGCCAGGATAAGCCACAGCTGGAGCCTTCAGGAGATTGGATCAATGGCAGCTGTGACAATTTCCAGACTTATCAAGCCATAAGAAACAAGGACAAAGTGAAAGATCAGTGGAACTCAGCTAAATTTGGGGGAGAAAATTTGTCTGGCCAAAATGCCTCCAAGGCAAGAAAGCAGCAGAAGCAGCAGCCCTGCAGCCACCTTCACATGGCTGCTTCAGAGCTCCTGGCCTGCAGACTGGAAGGGGTCCAAGCAATCATTCAGAGTCCAAGTGCTCTTGCATTGAGCAGCCTGGATCCAGATCACGGTCTTGGATGGTGTTGCTGGAGTGCATTTTCAGTGAGCCAAAGCTGGAGGGGGCTGCAAAAAAATGGCAGCCTCCCAATAGCTCTGGCAGATGCAAAAACCCCAGCAATTTGGGACAGAGCTTTCCCCTCTGGAAGCAGAGTTCCACAGAGCTAAAAAGTCAAGTAGTTGACTGGCAGCATGAGCAGACAAAGGAAGCAAAGTAAGAACAGCAACCAAACTCTAGATTCCTTCTTTGGGGACAAAAAGGATCAAAGCACGGAATGGGAGGAAGACAAGACAGTCAGAACTCCCACACCAAAAGCTTCCAAGAAACATGAAGACTGCCTA
>JAQQSU010015860.1:0-11072 GCA_028627135.1 Pseudochirops cupreus
AACTGGAACTTGAGATACACAGGCACTGTGGTAGGGAGATCCATCCTGCCCTGCCAGAAAGTCAGAGGGGTGATGGGGGAGGACATAGGAGAGAATAGTTTGGGGGAAGGGTTATACAGTAGGATGGTTGTTTTGGGATGGTGGGTAGGGGAAAGATGGGGAGAAAATTTGTAACTCAAAATCTTGTGGAAATGAATGATGTAAACTAAAATAAATAAAAGTTTAAAAAAAGAGTGAGTGTGGGGAAATTAGTGGGGAAATTGCTATATAAATTGGGAGGGTGAGGGGAGGCTAGGTGGCTTGGTGAATAGAGTATTGGCCCTGGAGTCAGGAGGACCTGAGTTCAAATCCAGCCTCAAACACTTACCATTTACTAGCCGTGTGACCTTGGGCAAGTCCCTTAACCCCGACTGCCCTACAAAAAGCAAAAAAAATTTTAAAAAATTTAAAAAATTAAAAAAATAAAAAGAAATTGGGAGGGTGAATATAAACAATACATTTGACCTGGCAAGGAGAAGCACCATGTCTTCATTGGAGACCAGAATAAAAAAGGACATCATGGAAAACAATGTCTGAGTGTAAGATGAGGACAAAGGGGGAGCTCTTGGCAAATGATCCCGTGTGTGTGTGTGTGTGTGTGTGTGTATGTGTGTAATATGAGGGGAGGTCCTTAGCTGAGAGGGTTGGAGGAGGAGATGCCATGAAAATCTTGAGAAAAGGTTTGGAATAACAGCTGTGGAGAGTAGGAGAGTGAAATGATTAAGAATGTTTGCCTTACTGGGGTAGGGAGATCCATCCTGCCCTACTGGAAAGTCAGAGGAGCAATGGGGGAGGACATAGGAGAGAGCAGACTGAGGGAGGGGTTATACAGTGGGATGGCTGTTTTGGGGTGGTGGGTGGGGGAAAGATGGGGAGATAATTTGTAACTCAAAATCTCGTGGAAATGAATGATGTAAACAAGAAAATTAATTAATTAAACTAAAGGAAAAAAAAAGAATGTTTGCCTTGCTGCAGTGAGGGCCAAGGTAAGATTAGTTTAATGTAAATTTGTAATGGGCCCAGTCAGAACTGTTTTGTGATTTTTTTTTTTTACAGCTGCATTCAGTAACATATGACGAGGGGGAGTAATTAAAGTCACACAGAGTGTGCTGCAGAGCTGGACTTCAGACCCATAGTGAGTTATCTATTCACTTTTCCATTCTTTCTCTCTCTCTCTCTCTCTCTCTCATTCTCTCTCTTTATACATATGTATATGTATATATATGCATATGTACATGCTCTCATGTCCTTCGACTCCAAATCTAGTCCTTTTTTTTTTTTTGCTATACCACACTGTGTTTGAGAGTTACAGAATTTAGTGCCTGATTGAAAGGTTTTGGAATTAATTAGATTATGCTCTAACAAGATGCCTCTGGAATCCATTTTTAGTACCATACACAAAGCTTCAGTTTGAATCTGAAAACTTTGTGTGAGTATAAGCATGAATATATGTATTTGTGTGTATGTACACATAAATACACACATAATTTATGTAAAAATATCAAATTACTATATACCTATATGTTGGTATACATATATATTTTCTATATATATGTGCATATATCTCTATATGTATGTGCATATTCATATGTGTAAAATACACATACATCTACATGCATGCATGCATACATAAATGTTTCTTTGGGATGAGGTGAATACATTCATATGTATCCTACATAGTAGTATTCACCTCTCAGCCTATTTGATTCATTACCATATTCATTCTCATCACCGTTGGTTCTAAAGTAATATAGAATATAGGGATATGTTTCAATATTTCCTTATTAGTTACTAAAATTATAACTCAAAATAATTTATCAATTTTTTCTGAGCTTCCAATCTCATTTATTGAATATTATTAAAAAAGAAACTTCCTTCCCAATAAGCAAGTATTCATCTCCCACTCTATCTCAAAACCCCAATCTACTAGAAATTACATGTATGATTTACTAACAATGTAACCAACAATAAAATAAATCTATAAATACTTATAATGTTTTAGCAATGAGGGAAGGTCATATTTACATCTAACAATCAGTTTTATTTTTTGTTTCCTTTTATTTCTAGAATACTACCATTCAGTATCAATGTTGTAGCCAAAGGCTCTCAAAAATCATTTTATTTATTTACAATGTAGGCTTAAACTCCATTACCTCAGGAAATAAATTCTTTCTGTCCTCTCACAGTGTCTTTCCAGCCATGATAGATAATTTTCCAGAATGACAGTTAAAACTCTCCAGTTTCCTCATAGACTCATCAAAAATTCTCATTATAAATTTTCTTCACAAGATGAGTTCAGTCAGTTCTCTCAGGAAAAAAAATTTTCTTCATCCTCTTTATCTTCATCTTCTCTCTGACTCTCAAATCATCATTGTAAAGCCTCTCCAGAATAACAGCTAAATTGCAAGTCTCTCAAAATTCTACAGCTTCTAAAAGTTGCAATAACAGTATCTATGGTCTCTGTAGGAGAGACTGCAGAAGCTGGTGCTGTTACATATGTGTGTGCATGGAGGAGGACTGGGGGAGCAGAACCAGCGATCTCTCTACCAAACCACACCAGCGACTATTCTGCACTTTATCATCTTTGAAAGTTGCCTGGAGCACTAAAAGAGGTTAAATGATTTGCCCAGGTTTTTCTCAGCACTATATGTCAGAGGCAAGAATTGAATTTGAATATCTTGACTCTGAAGTGAGTTATCTATTCACTTTTCCATTCTCTCTCTCTCTCTCCTCATATATATGTATATCTAAATACATTTTAAGAAAGTTATCAATATGAATAGAGATAGAAATAGATGCATGTATTTTATTCACTGGCTTGCATCTAGGGAGGTTTCTGCATCTATCCTCTCATTCCTCTTTCCTCTCAACAGTTGCATAACCAGGACAGAAGATTCTTTGTCTAATTCCTTCAGGTGAGCAAGTCAGATCCCTCTGCTTGCAGTGGTCTATCTCTAGTTTCTTTTCTGTTGTTGACTTGGATCATGGAGAAGCAGAATTGAGAGAGGAAGAAGGAGAAGAGGGAAAGGGAATCAACAGGATTTAAGAATAGTTCATGGATTTTATCACTTTGTTGAGAGCATAAAACAGTTATCAGTTACATGACATTGTTTAGAAATTGTTTAAATGAATATTTTCATCAACTCAGTTGTATAAAATTACACATTTTAAATGTTAATAGTATGGATTTGGGGGTTTGTCTGTTTTATAATGTGAAGAATCTTTGCTCTCTGGACATCTCTAGGATCAAAGTGTTTCTTTTGAGTTTGGCAGGGTTCCCACTGTAGACACCATCTAGAAGGATCTTTTTTGTCTTTGTCTTCTCTGATTTTCAAGGTTACAGTTGGTCAAAAAATGGCAATCTCAATTTCTTCCTTGGTTAGACTCAAGGTCCTGCCTCCAGGGAAAATTAGGCTTTTCTGGTTGACCTGAACAACTCACTGCACTTTTGTACTTTTCCAGGGAAGTAAAGGAAGGAGTCCTGATTTCTTTCTCTTTAAAAAAAATATATTTTCAATTCCAAATTTTCTCCCCTACTCTGCCTCCTTCCCTCCCATTTGAGAAAGCAATAAACACAATACACATTATATATATCTGAAGTCATACTAAACATATTTCCATACTAGTCATATTCTAAAAAAAAACATGAAAAAGAAAGAGGAAGAAAATATGCTTAATTTTGCTCTCTGAATCCATCACCTCTCTATCTGGAGGTGGATAGGATTCTTCCTCATGGAACTGTGGTGGATCATTGTATTGATTATTAAGTCTCTCACAGTTAATTATCATTACAATATTGCTGTTACCATGTAAATTGTTCTCCTGGTTCTTTTTGCTTCACTTTGCATAAGTTCATAAGTCTTCCCTTCTCCATCATTTCTTACAGCACAGTAGTATTCCATCACGTTCATATATCATAATTTATACAGCCATTCCCCAGTTGATGGGCATCCCCTTCAAATTCCAATTCTTTGTCACCACAAAATGAGCAGCTATAAATATTTTTGTACATATGGGTTCTTTTCCTTTTTAATTTGATCTCTTTGGGGTATAGATTTAGTGGTGGTATTGCTGGATTAAAGGATATGTACAGTTTGATAGCTTTTGGGGCATAATTCCAAATTGCTCTCCAGAATGGTTGAACTAATTCATAGTTCTATCAACAATTCATTAATGTATCTATTTTCTCACATCCCCTCCAGCATGTGTCATTTTCCTTTTCTGTCATCTTAGCTAATATGATGGGTGTGAGGTGGTATGTCAGCTATTTTAATTTGAATTTCTCTAATCATTAATGAAGTAGATAACTTTTTCAGCACTTTTGATAGCTTTGATTTCTTCTTCTGAAAACTACCTACTCATATCTCTTGATCATTTATCAATTGGGGAATAGCTCTCATTCTTACAAATTTCACTCAATATCTTACATACTTGCAAAATGAGACCTTTGTCAGACAAATTTACTTACTTACAAACTTTTTGTCCTAGTTTCTTATTTTGCTTCTAATTTTGGCTGCATTGGTTTTGTTTGTGCATAAGCTTTAATTTTATGTAATCAAAATTAATCATCTAACCTCACATAAACCTCTCCTAAGCATAAATCTGGCAGGTAATTTTTTTCCACACTCCTTTAATTTACTTATGATATCCTTTATATCTAAATATGAATCCATTTTGAGTTTATCTTAGTATGCTACATGAGATATTGATCTATGCCAAGTTTCTGCTAGACTGCTTTCCATTTTCCCAGCAGTTTTTGCCAAATACTAATTTCTTGTTTCAATAGCTGGGATTTGGGGTTTATCAGACACTAGGTTATTATACTCATTTGTTTCTGTATATTATGTATCTAATCTGTTCCATTGATCAGCTACTCTATTTCTTATCCAGTACCAAATTGCTTTGATGATTACCACTTTATAATATAATTTGAGATCTGATATTACTAGGTCCTTCTCAGCAGCTGCTCTCAGAGATCCCTGCTGGGTAGAGTCTAGCACTTCTCCCTCTTGGTGCCTCAGTTTCCTGAATAGTAAATGGCAGGCATTGTGACCCTTAGGATGTGCTAAAGAGTGACTAATTAATCAGGATATAGCAGACTGAAAATATAAATGTCAAGTGTTTCTATTAAGAGTTATTTCCTCTGCTATGATTTCCAGGGTCTCTCATGTGTCCCAGTTCGATGGGGTAGGATTTCAAAAGAGACCTGTGAATGTAGCACACCCTGACTCCAACCCCCACTCCTACCAGGACTGAGAAGAAACCATTTTAAAGAAATATGCTTTGTACACTTCCTAGCCTGGTTATTCTGGTAGGTTTTCAGTAGAAGAAGTTCATATGCACACACATGCACTAGTAGATACAATAAAGCATAGTGTTCAACTTGAAATCAAGAAACGTGAGTTCAAATCCCACCTCAGACTCTCACAGGCTATGTATTGGTAGACAAGTCACTGTCTTGCTCAGCCTCATTTGTGCCACCCGTCCCACAATGCTGTGGTAAAGTAGTGCTTTACCTATCTGGAAGCACTCACATAAATGTGACTTTATACAACATCAGAAAGTGGAAATCTGTCAAGGGAAGCAGTTGTTTATATCTGGGAAAGTAATTTCTACTAAGTCATATTGAAGTCTGGTCAGTTTTGTTTATTATGGTTGCTTTGAACCTCTTCTTTGTACCCTTGAGCAAAATGCTGATAAGACTGAGGCCTCTAAAACATAAAGAAAATAAAAAAGCACAAGTTGTATGTGTTTATTTCACATTGACAAATGCTACAGAGAAGCAGGATGTTGAAATTCCAAGAAAAACTTTGAAAAGGGGAAGCTTTCACAGCCCACCACCACCAGACACATTCTCAATAGTCACTCTGGACTTTCCATCATTTTCTGGGTTCCCAAAGGACTTAGACGCTGAAGGCTCTAAATGAATATCTCTTGTGGCTAAGCTCTGGACAAATTCAAAGGGTAACCAGGAAGGTCCCTTTGGAAGTTCTCACCAGGAGAACTCAGTGTACCAAGAAATATTGGTAGGGTTGATTGGTTCCTTTTTTCTAAATGTCATCTTAAAACCAAAACTCTATTCAGAGAAAAGAGATTTGGTCTTGGGAGACTTTTCTCTAATAATACTGATGTGACATGTGTTTTGCTCTCACTGGATAAATGTGGCTACATCTAAACCCAATTGCTTCTTGGAGAGTTAAAATCATCTCAACATCAAGTAAACAAGGCTACCAAGAAGTGCTTTCCTGGAAAAACAAAAGTCATTTGCAGAGAAATCCTTCATCTTTCCTGTTCCTTTTCTCCCATCACCCAGATTCCTCCTGTCACTCTCTTCTTCACTCATTTCACACAAAGAGGTGGCCCTTCTTGCCAAGGCAACCTCTCTATACGGAAATGATCCCATCCCATCCCATCCCATCTTCTCTAGAATATTGCCTCCTCTATCATCCCTAGTATCCTATGAGTCCCTTTCTATTGGCTGCTTCCCTAAACATGCAAATATGCCCCTCAACCTTAAAAAAGCCCAAACACTTAATTGTCCATCCCCACTAGATATTTACATCTCTCCTCCATTTTGTGGCCAAATTCCTTGAGAAGGCCATCCAAGATAGGTGCCTCCACTTCCTTTCTTCTCACTCTCTTCTTAACTCTTTGTACTCTGGTATCTAATCTCATCATTCAACTGAAACTGTCCTCTCCAAAGTTTACAAATGATCTCAATTGCCAAATCCAATAGTCTTTTCCTAACCACCCTCCTTTTTAATCTCTCTGAAGCCTTTAACACTTGATTAGCCACTTCAATACTCTCTTCTTTATAGGTTTTCACGGCACTGCTATGTCCTGGTTTTCTTCCTACTTGTTTGACTTCTTCTGTGTTTCCTTTGCTATATCTTTATCCATGTCACATATGTTAACTGTAGTGCCCCCAAGACCCTGTCCTGGACCTTCTTCTCTTCTCCTGCTATACTATTTCACTTGTTGATTTCATCACCTCCCAGGGATTTAATTACTATCTCCATGCAATGACTCTCAGATTTACCGTAACCTCTTTCTAGATCTCCAGTCTTACATTGCCATCTGACTGGGGACCATCTCCAGTCACCCTGACCTATATTGCCACTGGATCCAGATGGATCCAGAGAAGAAAGTGAGGCTGGTGATCTTGCACAGCCCTCCCTTATTTAAATCTAATTCACTTGCAAGTCATGGCATCGTCTTCCTGATATCATGATCCTCTTCAGGAAAGAAGGACAAACAACAACCAGTGAGTAGTATGAGCTGCCCTATTGGGGAGCCAACTGGCCAGTTCCAGTTGAGCAGCTCAGTTCCTTCCTTCCTTCCTTCTTTCTTCCTTCTTTCCTTTTTCCCTCTCCTTCCCTTCCCTCCCCTCCCTTCCTCTCATGGGGTACCATGCCCTTACTGGCAGGTGCTCCACTCAAAGGAATACAAATTTTGATGACTGAAACCTAGCCAAATTTACTCTTTGCTGGCTAGATTTCTTGCTTAAAGACCATGCCTTAAACCCAATTCAATCTGGGTCTCTTTGATTGGCCAACAATAAGTCCCAAGCACCACTAATCTGTCACTGTTTGGGACCTGATGACTTAGAGTGAGTGTAAATAGTAATTGTTTCTCATTTGATGGGGAAACCCTGGGAGTCTTCCCCTCCTACATTGATTGTTTTTTTTTTTATTAGGTGAAAAGCTGCCATTCTTTGGCTCATTTCTTAACAAGCCTTAATCACTCAGGGGCCATCTCCACTACTTCTAATCTGTATCTTGCCTCTAGACCCAGATGACTCTGGGGGAGAAAGTGAGACTGGTGACTTTGCACCGTCCTCCCTTATTTAAGCCAACTGATTATTAAACATCTTGAACTGGATGTCCCATTGATGTCTTAAACTGAACATGTCCAAAACTGAAATCAGTATCTTTTCCCCAAATCCTTCCATCTTCCAAGCTTCCCTATTCCAGTCAAGAATTATACCATTCTCCCAGTTATCCAAGCTGGCAATGTACGCATGATCCCCAACTCTACTCCCTCACCTCCTCCCCCATATCCAATCTGGTGCCAAATCCTGTTATCTCCCTTTATACACAAAATTCAAGGGTAGCAAAGTTTTGCCTATGAATTTCCTTGGAAACCAAGAACATATGATACCAAAGACCGGAAATGATTTCTCCCTCCTCTCTTATGCACTTAAAATTTTTTTGTATTATAGTTATTTGCATACTTGCCTTATCTCCCTTGCTACATTGCAAGCTCTTAAATGCCAAGTACCATGTTTTATTAATTTTTATATCTCCTTCAACATGTAGAACAAAGTATCTTACATCAAGTCCTAATGAATGTTTGAATTTAGTTGCACACAGATATTAATATACAACTAAGAAAGTAGAAGATAAGCCCTTTCAGTCTCAGTTTCCTTATCTGTAAATTATGGATAAGAATACTTGCACTACCTACCTGTCCCAGTCTGTTCCAGGAGTTTTGTTTTGTTTTGCTTTTTAACTCAGCAGCGGTTTTTCACAAAGGATGAAGGAGAAGGAGAATAAGGAGGAGGGGGAAGGGGAGAGGGGAGGAGGAGGAAGAAGAAGAGGAGGCGGGGAAGGAAGAGGAGGAAGAGAAAGTGAAAAAGAAGGAGGAGGAGGAGAAGGAGAAAAAGAAGGAGGAGGAGGAGGAGGAGAAAAAGGAGGAGGAGAAGGAGGAAAAGAAGGAGGAGGAGGAGGAGGAGGAAGAGGAGGAGGAGAAGGGAAAAAGGTACAGCAGCACCCTTTAACTTATCCTCAGATGGGCAGGTTGGGTCCCTGAAGGGCAGCCACTTCTACTCTCAGGGTTCTAAAGATAACTCTTAGACTGTCCTTTGCCTATTTTAGGTCCTGAGAGCCAAATATAGCAGACCCCATTGACATTCATCCAATAGTCTCAATTAGTTTTACCAAAAGATAAACAGATAACATGGTAAAGACAATTAATACAAACTTTTCTCCTAAAAATCTAGTTTACTCTTCTCACAAACAGCATCCATGGGAGGAGAAAGCTTAAACTTAGACCATAATAGTAGTGAGGCATATGTAATGAAGGGGATGGGGTGCTCACTAAGCTTCAGGTGTGATAATGTTAAGGCCATCTCAGGAAGAAGAATGGAGATCAGTGAATGAGGATCTTGACTCTTCTATGTTTTGCCAAGAATTCTGTTTCCTTTCCTAGTTTGGCCCCAGTTTTTGTCAAACCCACAAGGGGCAGAAGGACTTGGAGGTTAGGATCTGACCCACTAATGAATAATTACTCAGACTCCCAAATTCAATCCTCAGTCCTGAAGAAAGCTGGCAAAAGAAGAAGCACTATGGCATCACAAGTTGGGAAAAACACTAGAGGAGGTAAGTGAGTTGCTGATCAAAGATAAGCCCTGAGAATTTGGAGAGGACCAGGCCAGAATGAACCAGAGTCAAGGCAGGGAGAAGGAGAAAGTGCCCAAATTGCAAATGGTAGAAGTGGGGTTGATTCTGAGTCAAGGCTGGGCTCCAGCAAGGAAAGGAGAGTCAGGGATCTGCAGCCACCACACAAATATTTGCCTGGATGTTTCATCTTTCTCTATTTCCCGGAGAAAAGCCACTCTTTGGAGGCTGGTAATCCAAGGCACTAGAAATCCCATCAGCATTTTAGATAAAACTACCAATGATAATATCAACTTGTTTACCCTCCTTACCAGTTACTTTGAATTCAGTGCCCTTATTTTTTTTTAAGTTTTTCTATTCTAAAATACACTTTTCCTCCTTATCTCAACTCCAACTTCTCTGGCCTCCTTCTTGTTGTGGGAATCTGAAGATCTTTCCTGCCCCTAGGCCCTTTGATAGCCTTACGGCGTTCTGAGAACCTTCCTTGATTTGAAAGTATACTCTGCCCCCTAATAGGCTGAATGTAGTCACATGGAGCCTGTGGCGGGAGGCTTGTTTTTCCAGGAATGCCCGCACCTTATTGCTTTGTGATTGGGCAATGGGTCAAGAGGGCTGTGACATTCTCTGAGCCAGGAGAAGGCTATATATACCCTAATGTGAGGTTTTGCTTTGGGGCTCACTTTGAGAAGAGTTGTGTGATTTGGCCAGACAAGACTCTGGGAAGCTGTTGAGCCCCCCAGCTTTGAAAAACCCAGATGTTAATGCTTCCCTCTCTGGTAACTGATTAGGTATGGATGTAATGGTCAGATGATTGGAAGCCCGTCTGCTGATCTGTTTCTTTGTCTGCTTGTAACTTGTGTTTTGTATTCTGTTTGTATTCTCTGAAGTTCAGGGTGCTTTTTCCTCTGAACTAGGTAAATGATGTTTGTTTGATTGATTAAAGTGAGACCGTTAACTCATTTTCAGTTATTTTCCTTTAGAAAAGCAGATCTAAGAACCTGTGCTAGCAGCTACTCTGGGTACATTAAGGTGCTTACTGATGCACTTTTAGTCCCAGATAAAATCCTACCTTCTACAAGAAGCCTTTCTTGGTCTTCCTTACCATCTATACCATCCCTCTGTTGTGATTATTTCCACTGAATCCCGTATACATCTTGCTTGTACATAGCTGTTGTCTGTTATGGTCAAGAAACAGTTAAGAAATATTTTCTGAAGTTAGTGGTCAGCCTGGTGAAACTATGGTATACAGCCAAGTGAAACTTTAGAAATTAGCCAACTGAAACTCTATGAACCTGGGAAGCCTCTCTAGAGTGATTTATCTGTACCTGGGAGGCTGGGAAGCCTCCCTAAACCAATTTCTCTGTACCTGGGAGGCTGGCCTAGGATAATCTATCTTTCCCTTAGCTTACCCCTTCCGTTTTCCTTTGTAACCACTTGTTTGCATCTATATGACAAATTGCTTAGCAACAAATGATGTTAGTTAGATACACAAACCTAATGAAATGTATAAAAGATTCTACATCTCTGAACTCGGGGCTGCTCCCCCTTTTGAATTGGCATGGAGTAGCCCCAGCTGGTAAATTAAAACTCTTTAAAACTTTTTAATTCGGACTCTGTGGTCACTTTGTTAAGACT
>JAQQSU010015861.1:0-11072 GCA_028627135.1 Pseudochirops cupreus
TAGAAGGGTGGGGCTGTGGTTTGCTGATTGGCCAGGTGGTTCTAAAGCACACATGGGCTTTTGTTGTTAGGGCTTGCTGGCTCCACCCACCTGGGTTTAGGCTCCTTACAGTACAATCTCCCTTCCCCCTTCCTCAGTGATTTCCAAGCCTAGGGCTGTTTACCCTAATGCAAGAATGTACTCTAGGTGGGGCTTTTAGCTCTTGATTTTTTGTGTGTCAAGGAGGGGGATGAAAGCCCCTGGATTTCATTCCTCCATATCAACTTCTGAAAGTCTGGGCACGTAGCTTCAAGAATCCAGGCCGCGGGTTGCTAGCCCCAGGAAAAACCGCTGACCCTGCTATGCCCCCGGCGTTCCCTCCTACCCAGTTCCATTGGTCCTCACCTCGGCTATGGGAGGGCTGCAGAGGCTTCCAGCTGGGCGAGTCTACTGGGTGGGGCTTCCCAGTCTGCCGCACTCTGCTCTCAGGTCCCCACTGGAGCCACTCCTGTGTGCTCCGTTCTCCCTGCCCCAACCTGATTAGGCACTTCTCTGGGCTGGGAATCTGTCACTCTCTGCCTCCCAATGGGTTCTGTCACTCTTAAATCCGCTCAGATTTACTTTTTAGTTCCCAAGGACGAAATTCTTGGGGAGCTTGGAGAAGTCACTGCTTACTCTCCGCCATCTTAGCTCCGCCCCTGATCTGCTCTTTCTTTTGTTGATGAAAGGGGTGGGAAACCTGTGGCCAAGAGGCAACATGTAGCCTTCTAGGTCCTTGGGTACAGCTTTTTGACTGTACAGATCCTTTGATGAAAAGGAACGTTGTGTGAAGTTTGGATTCAGAGTGCCACACTTGAGGACTTAGAGGTATATACATTTTCCCTAACAACTACTTTAGTTTAATCTCATAAATTTTATTATATCGTTTTATTATTGTAATTTTATTTGATGAAATTTTCTATTACATCTATGTTTTAGCCTTTTACCTATCAATGAGAAATATGTAAACTTCTTTCTGTTCCCATTCATTTAGTTCACCACCATATATAGTATGTTCGTATACTTCAGCTATTTTGGCCAGTGTTAATGATATTGAGAGCTCACTATGCATATTGTATGGTAAATGAATTATAGTGTGTTGACAAATACATTGGACTAGATTTCAACCATACCATTCCCTAATGTTTTTAACCATCTCATTACTTCTCTTTCACTCTCCCTGCTTATAAATTAAGGATAAAAATAAATACTGTACCTGTCCCAAATAAGATTTTAGTGAGGATCCAATATGATTGTTATCTTTCCCCTTAAATCCTTTTCCTTCCTACCTTTCCTTTTACCATCCTCCCAGTCCCCTAGGCTCACAATCTAGGTATCATACTGGATTCCTAACTATCTGTCAGCCCCCCACCCCCATCCAATCTGTTGCCAATACCTGTTGATTTTACCTTTGCAATGTTTCAAATATGATCCCTTGGGGTAGCTAGGTGGCACAGCAAATAGAGCATCAGCCTTGGAGTTGGGAGGACCTGAGCTCAAATCTGGCCTCAGACACTTGACACACTTAACTAGCTGTGTGACTTTGGGCAAGTCACTTAACCCCAATTGCCTTGGCAAAAAAAAAAATGACCCCTTCTCTCCTTCGACATTGTGTCAGTGCAAGCCTTCATCACTTCACACCTGGAGTACTGCTCTAGCCTGCTGGTGGGTCTGCCTACCTCAAGCCTTTACACACCCCAATTCATCCTCAATTCATCAATTAAAGTCATTTTCCTAAAAGATAGGTTTGATCATGTCACACCCTGCCTCCCTGCCCTCCCCCCCAAAAAAAACAAAAACAAACCTCCAGTGCTCTCCTATTGCCTCCAAGAGCAAATACAAAATGCTTTGTTGGGCATTCAAAGCCCTTCACAACCAATTCCCCCTCTCTCCCCCCCCCACCTTTCCAGTCTTATTATTATACCTTATTCCCTGACATATAGTCTTCAATCCAGTGACACCAACCTCCTGGCTGTTTCGTTGCACTTCTGGGCTCCAGGGATTTTCTCCAGCTGTTCCCTATGCCTGAAATGCTCTCCCTTCTCCTCTACTGACCTCCCTGGCTTCTTTTAAGTCCCAGCTAAAATCCCACCTTCTCTACAGGAAGCCTTCCCTGACCCCTCTTAATTCCAGTGCCTTCCCTCTGTTCATTATTTCCTATTTATCCTGTATATACTTTGCTTTGTATATATTTCTTTGCAGGCTGTCTCCCTCATTAGATTGTAAGCTCCTTGAAGGTAAGAACTCTTTTGTCTCTTTCTATATCCCCAGTGCTCATTAACATAGTGACTGGAACATAGTAGACAATAAATGTTCATTAACTGATTGATAGATTGTACATATGAAAGACATTCAAAAAGAAATAAATGGGAATGAGACCCACCTATAGCTGAACTCACAGGTATCACTTTGTTGACTATTCCCCTCAGACTCCATAAGCAGTTTCCTATCAAGTACTGCTTCATCTATATAACATTTATACATAGACCAATGGGCCTCATCTTTCAATCCATCTGTAGTATGCTAAGCTTAATAGTCAGAAAAACTATTTAATGAGTGTATGAAATAAAAAGAAAAGAAGAAACAATGAGATGTTCTTGGACAAAAGAACTTGATGTAGTTACTCATTTCCCATACTACCACAACAGTTATACTAGAAAAATCATTTTAATAATATATTTTACTTGCATGGCATTCCTTCTCTCCCTCCTAACCTGCAAGAGATAATATTAAATCCAATACAAAACAACTGGCTATGAAAAAAAACAAGCATTTTAATTTGGGTATGTATCCTTAAAAAGCATGTTCTTTTTCAGTAAAAGTTAAAAATCTCATTTCCTAAATCAAATTTTCTATAAATGCAACTGGCAACACAGCATTCTTACTGGCTGATGTTGCCTTTCCTTAAGGTTTCCTGTGGCATGCTGGAGATCTGATTGTTTAATTTCCCTTGTGAGCATTCTGCAAATCAGAGCTTTATTTATTGATTGACTAGACTTAAGAAAAGTGATGGAGAAAATGGTTAACAATGTTAATAATTTTATGTTTAATATAAAAAGGTGTCATGCAGACATATTTTTCATAGAGCTAGTTGTTAAACATTAACCAACACATTCCTCTTCTGGACCCACAGTTTATGTATAAAAGCTTCACTAAATATAAATAAAACAGCCCCTCATTGTGATTGAGGACCCCCCCCCCCAATATAGATATAGATAAAAAAAAAGAATAAAGGAAAAATCTAGAACTGATTTTTTCCTTTTGTGTTTATCTTTTTATGAGTTAGTGACAAATATGGTCATTCTATGGAATTATGATATTGGAGAGCTCATAATTTAGAAAAGACAATGAGAAAGGTCCTGTTGTGCACTGTTTTTCACAACTCCTGAATATAGCATTCCTTGAGACCAAACATTCTTTGTAACATTCCCTAGATATTGGTATGATCTATCCAAGGAAAACAAGGGGACAAGGACTGCCTGAATATTTCCGAAATGTAATGAAAGTGTCACCCTTCTACTTCTCCACCTTAATCTCTGTTCTCAAGACATCTCATAAGGGGATCTGACTCCTCCTAATTCCCCTTTGCTCTTCTGCCTCTCAAACTACCAAAACCCAGAAGTATGCTTGTGGAATATGCTCCCTCCCACTCCACCCTCTGCCAGTCTTAAGGAGCCAAGATGGGGACGAATGGAATTATTAAATTCAGTCTAAGCCTCAATCCGATTAAGATCATATGACCATATTGTAAAGCGATCAAATATAATGCAGTTAATGTAATTCTCTACTGTTTAAAGTCAGGGTTTATATTCCCATGTTATCCCAGAGTGCTCTGAGGGATTCTGCACTTTGCATATTTAACTGAAGAGGATTTTACTTTAGGAGCATCATTTCTTCATTTCTTCATATTTGACATCAAAAGGATCACATTTCTATGCTGGGGGAAATAATGGGATTTGTATGTCACCCTTATGCTGGGTTTTCTTCTCTTCTCATTACTGCAGACTCAGATGTGCATTCCACCTTTATTAAAGAAAATCTTTAGGTTGCAATGTGCTTTAAATACTTTAGAATGTTTAAATTTGCAATATTGGAACACTTGCTAGAACAATAGGGAAAGATGTAAATCTAAAATGGAAGCAGCTGGAAGAGCAGTGCCTGTGAAGAGAGAGTTATCTTAATGGTCTATTAACACTTAACACAACATACAGAAATCTCTGAGTCATCTGATGCACATTTAAAAACCAAAAATCCTTCCAAAGGAAGTTCTAGAATGAGGGAATCTGGTTCTAGAGCACTAGTCTAGAACCCATGGCACCTTAGTCGTTCTGGCTCTGCCACTAACTGACAGTATGAACATTAAAGAAGTAATCTCTTCTTCACTAAAAAGAAAAGGCAATTGCCAGTGGCAACTCTGACGAAGATGAATTAGCCCAAGTGGACAAGTTTGGAAGTTTTCAAGTAAATTCAAATAATGTATATGGAGGAAGTTTAGTGGCACAGTAGATAGAATGCTCGACTTGGAATCAGAAAGACCTGAGTTCTAATTGGCCTCAGACACTTAATAGCTGTGTGACTCTGGGCACCTAACTTCTGTTTGCCTCAGTTTCCCCAACAATAAAATAGGGAAAATAATAATACCTACCTCCCAGGATTGTTGTGAGGCTCAAATGAAATGAATCAGTTAATAATAATAATAATAATAATAATAATAATAATTAACATTTATTAGGCACATTCTATGTACCAGGCTCTTTGCTAAGTATTGTACATGCAAAGAAAGGCAAAAGATAGTCTTTGCCCTCAAGCAACTCATAATCTAATGATGGAGACAATAAGCAAATCTATGTGATCAAACAAGCTAAACACAGGATAAATAGCAAATAATTAAAAGAGGAACGGCACTAAAATTAGGAGGACTTGGGAAAGGTTTCCTGTAGAAGGTACAAGTTTTACAAACAAATCTTTTTATTAAGGGGATCTGTTCTGTGAAGTTTAGATTCAGTCAAAGGACTGCACTTCAGGACCTAGAGGGCCACATGTGGCTGCTGGTTCCCCACCCCTACATAATTCCTCAATTTAATCATTTTACATGATGTACTCCTCTACCCCTCCTCAGTCATGTACAAGGATAGATGGGCATACCTTTGATATTGCTACCACCCACAAATTTACCACTTTCATGATTATTAACTCTGGAATTTCCTTGTCTGATCACAATCTCTTTTCCTTCCTCCTCTTCCTCTGCCTTGCAACTCCAAACCATTTTTTATCTTCCATACTGTGAACTCCTTCCCTACTGCCTTGACTCCTCAGTTCTTTCTCAAGCATTCAACCTTGTACTCCAACTTGACCCTTGGTAAACAAGTTCAACTTTACACTTTCCTCTTTGCTTTAGTTCTTTGCCCATTTAACCTACTGGCTATCTCTCCTCACCAAAGACACAGCCTTGGATCATTCGTACCGTCTGCTTCCTTCATTCCTCCTGTACAGGTGCTTCTGAACAAAGCTGGACAAAATTACAATCATGTGTTGACTATACTATAAGTTTATGTTATGTATCCTCAACTGGATACTCGTTGCTTCAAGGCAATCTTTTTCATTCCTTCCTGATTAACTCCATCTCTCAACTCCCAACACTTTCACTGACTTTCTTTCATGCCTGGAATGCTCTCCCTCTCCATCGCTGCTTCCAGGCTTCTCTGACTTCATTCAATTCCCAGATTTAACTCCACCCTTCCACAGAAAGCCTTTCCTAATTCCCCTTAATGTTAGTGCCTTGTTTCTAATTTACTCTGTTTATAGCTTGTTTGTACTACACTGTTTACATTTGCCTCTACTGTTACACTGAGAACTCCTTGAAAACAGAGACCATCCCTTTTATCTTTCTTTGTATCCTCAATGCCCCACACATAGTAGGGTGCTTAATAAATGTTTATTGACTGACATAATCTGTGTGAGGAAGTATTAAAATAGAAGAAAATCTTACAAAAGAGAAATGTAATTTTTAAAAAACCTATGTTTATATCTTAAAACGTATATGTTTCTTCTTGAAGGAGAGTGTTCAGCATCCTCTGAGGAGAAAATAGTTGCTTGTACTCCAAGCTCAAGGGTACTGGGGCAGCTATTTGTCATTCTGATAACGTCAGTAGAGTAGTCTATTCTCAACCTGGGCACTATATCCAAGACATAATAGGGAAATCTCCCTAAGAAGTATCAAAACACATGGTTACTACATGCTCCTGACAATTTGGGAGGCCATAAATGTAACTAACTTAAGAAACCCTGAAAGTTGCCAGAAATTATAAAGTCTTGGGTAAAACATTGAAGACGTATGGCATGTGCTATGTTTTCCTCATAGCTTGCTTACCCATTAAAGACAATGACTGAAAAACAGAAAATTTGATTTGGTGGGATTAAACCTACTTTTGGAATAGGACTCTGGGTGGGCATACCTTATTTAAAAGATAACATGCACATAAAGGTCAAGTCACCTAGCATTGTTTATTAAGAAGGTATATCAATGTGAGAAAATATAAGAACCAGAGGGAGAAAGTATAGTGGAGAAGAAAATAAATGATAGCTAATGGAGAAAGAGAAGTGATATTGTCATATGTATACTACAGAACTACAGGACAGAAGGTAGAATTAAATGAGGAATTCAGGGAAACAAATCATGAGCCCAGCACAGAGACATGACATAGTAGTGAATGGGGACTTTGTTTTTAACCAAAATTACTAATAGCTCCTTGGCTCAATTTAATGAAAATTCCATCCCTCAAAGGATAGAGGAATATATAAGGGGGAATTCCATTCTGATTCTGATTCCCACTAACAGGGAGAAAATGTATCTTGGTGTGAAAATATGGGGAACCTTAGAGGAACTGAAAACTTGCTCTTAGATTTTGTAACAGAAAGGTAGTAGAAGTCAGGCATAGCTTAGTGTGAATGCTAGGACCTGAGGAGAGAATCTAGATTTCAGAGGCTTTCAATGAAGGACAGATAGGATCCTATGTGCTGAGATGTTAGCAGGAAATCATCCCAGGAGGTGGGTTGGGAAACTCTCAAGAATAAAATTCTGAAGACACAAACAGAAACAATTCTGATGTGGAAAAAAAGAAAAGATGGTAGTTGTCTGAAGATACTGATGTGTATGCATAGGAATCTTGCCAACCAAATTAGATTTTTAAAAGATATACTAAAGATGGAAACAAGGATAGGAAATAGAAGATGGATAGAAGATAATGGTATAGTCTTGGGAAAATACTGTCAGGAATGTGATAACTCAGAATAAACTGATGTTGGCAAGGAAGGTTAGGGACACCAAAAATATATCTATTTTAATGCTATTTTGAGGGAAAGAGGAGTCTCCAAGAATGATTTAAACTTCTGCTTGGGGTGGATGGAAAGATAATCACTGATGAGAGAAAGAGAGGAGAGAGACAGAGAGACAGAGACAAAGAGGGAAGAGAGAGCAGGGAGGGAGGAAATGAGAGAGAGAGAGAGAGAGAGAGAGAGAGAGAGAGAGAGAGAGAGAGAGACTGCACATTATGGTTCCATTTTTTTGTTTGTTTCTGCCAAGGGGAAGTATCTTATTATCTTTGTAGTGGAAGTGACAAATGACAGCAACAAAAAGGCTAACAGGAAGTGGATTCCCAAGATAAGTTAGTAGTTAGTAAGAGTGAACCTGGCAGCCTTTTATTAGCTGAAGTCATAAGGCCCAGATGGGCTATTTTCTCAGATGTATGAAAAAGACTGTAAAATGTGATTGTTGAGTGAATATCCATGAGATCTGAAAGATTATGGTGAACAGGAAAGGTATTCAAGTATTAGAGAAGGACAAATTTTGTCTTGATTAAAAAAAAAAAGGGAGAGATAACAGAACCTGCAAACCATAGACCAGTAATCTTAACTTCTATTCCTGGGAAATTTCTGGATCAGGAAAGAGATGGATAGTGAATACTGGCAAAGAAAGAGGTGATGACAAAAGGCCTGCCAGGTTTCATCCAGAAGAAGTTTTGTAAGATTAATCTTATTTTCCTTTTTTGACAGGATTACTAAACTGATATTGAGGGGGAATGTTACAGATTTTACTTTTGTTGTTCAGTCATTCAGTCATATCAGACTCTTCATGACCCCGTGGATTTGGTCATGGGGTTTTCTTAGCAAAAAATACTGGAGTGATTTGCCATTTCCTTCTCAGGTGTCCCCAATTTACAACTGAAGAACTGAGGCAAATAGGGGTTAAGAGATTCCAAGCTCAGTGCTCTATCCACTGCACTGCCTAGTTGCCCCAGATTTTACTTAGATTTTAGTAAAACAAATTGATAAAATATCTCACAATATTCTTATAGAGAAGAGGGAGAGATGTGAACTATATACTAATGCACTTAGATGGATTCAGGCCTGATTGAATGATCATCCTCCATGGTCAGTGTATACTTGGCAAGATGTTACCAATGGAGTTCCCTGGGCATCTGAGCTTGGCATTGTACTATTTTATTTGAGAAAAAAGTGAGAGGAATATTTAAAGGAATTGAAGATGTTTACCCTGGAGAAGAGAAGTTGAGGGGTGAGAAGTGGACCATGATGGCTATGCTATGTTCAAGGGACTTTCATAGGGAAGAGAGATTAGATTTGTTCCTTTAACTTTTAGTTATTTCATTCATTCAATTCAATAAAGATTTATTAAATGCCTATGACTTGCCAGGCATTGTGCTAATGCTGAAGATATAAAAAGAGGCAAAATACAGTTCCTGCCCTTTAAGAGTTTGTGACCTAATGGGGGAGAATTAATGGCCAATTAATCTAATGGCCACTAAGGCAAAAACAGAAACAATAGTTGGAAGTTGCCAAGGTGGTAGAATAAGGCTTGATCTATCAAGATTGATGTTCTTTCTACCTGTCTAACCACCCCTCAGTCTCCTTTGCTGGTTTTTTAACCAATTCACATTCCCTAACTGTGGGTACTCCATGCTAGACCTTCAATTCATCTCTCTACACTCAGCTTCCAGGAGTTTAATTATCATATCTATGTTAATGATTCCTACCTCTATACCTCCAGCCCCAATTTCCTCCCCCCCTCTCCCCCCCCCCCCAGCTTCTCTTACCTCAACAATTACCTTCTGGGAATTTCACACATGACCTTTTAGAGACATCTCAATCTCATCTCAACAAATCCATAAAGGTACTTCTCATCTCCCTTTTTATTATGTAGATGTAGCTACATGGCAGCAATGGAGAGAGTGTTTGACTTGTCTTAGGGTTTTCTTTATTATTCTGAGGTCCCTAAGACAACCAGGGCACTTACCCCTCTGGCTTCCTCGTCTCACCGACACACAGTCCGGTCTTCAGCTGCTGCTGGCTCCAACCCACAGGTTAGAGAACGCTCCCCCACAGAACGACACCAGCCTTGGGCAAGGTGGCTAAGTAACTTTTATTATAAGTGATTACTATTGTGCAAGCTTAAGCAGCCCTACTCTGCCTTGCCCGTTTCGGTCTTCTCCTGGATCTTCTCCCAGGCCAAATCCCCCTCCCCCCGCCTCACTCCTTATCTCTCTGTTCTATACTCTGTCCCCTTTTGGGGGGTCACAGTCCAGTGGACCTATCATGTACCGCCCCGAAGCTGAGGAGGTATCTCTCGTACCATGCCTGTCACACCCACTGCCTTGCGTGCCAAGCCCAACTCTTGTGGTTGGAAACTTGCCACATCGGCAGTTTCAAGACATGCGAGGACCTCGACCCTGGCCCCAGGCAGTTACGCTAGTGCCCCCAAACTTGTGACTAGGTAGATGGAATGGAATTTTCCTTACATCTCCCTTTTCTTGTTATGCGGGGACCACAACGGGAGTATCTCAGCGCGGAGTGAGGTCAAGGACTTCTTCACTATAACTGCAAGGCATTTCAATCCCCAGCAAAGCAAAAGCAAAAAAGCATACAATAACCCAATGGTACCAAAATGCTCAACAGATAATGTGTCAATTGTAGATGTTCAATCCAATTTACAAAATCAATGCCTGAATCAGCAGGCAGCGAAAAATTATTCACTTGTTTTTCCATAAACCCTGGATGTCTAAGGCGTCTTCTGGGTCGCTTCCATCTCCGAACTTTCCTCTGCTGGCGCTGGTTCTTCTTGGATTTCCCTGATCCATCTTGTTGGTACCCAGAGGCCATCATCCTTTCTGGTCTCATACTCAGTTTCTGGAACGATAAGAACATGCCTTGGTTTCTCCTGACACCCTCCCCGGGCCCTTCCAAACACCCTGATCCCACCATATAACCTTTTTTCCTTGCAGGAGTGAAATGAGATTTTTATCTGTGGACCCATGGTCCCACTCTTGTGTTTGGCCCTGCCTTTGTGCCGGGCCCTGCCAAAATTTCATGGCCGGAGCAAGATCCTCATGATCAATTTTCAAAAAATTGTGTGTGAACAGAGCTTTATCTAGCTGCATTTGTGTGAGGCGTCGTGCTGGGCGTGTTCCAACTATCCCCATTTCTCCCTTTTCTTGTTTAAGAAGGATTGTCTTAAGTGAACGATTTGCTCGTTCCACACAGGCCTGACCCGTGGGATTATAAGGGATGCCAGTTATGCGTGATGCCAAATTCCTCACAAAATCGAGCAAACGCGGAAGACATATATGCAGGGCCGTTATCAGTTTTTACAACTGGCGGCACGCCACAAGTGGCAAAACAGTGATATGGATGTGCCACAACATGCCTGACTGCCTCACCGGGTTGTAAGCATTTATCGACAAACCATTGGCACAATGTTGGACTATTTGCCATCCCTCGAGGTAGCACCTTCCATTGATACCTCCGGGACGGGCTTGCTAAATTGATGGAGGGTACTGAAAATGCAAATTTCTCTCTGTCTAGTGGATGTAAGGGAATTGAATAAAAACAATCTTGAATATCAATTACTACAATTTTATATCCCTCGGGTATCATATTGGGTGAAGGCAAACCTGGCTGTAACGCTCCCATGGGAGTCAGTAGCTCATTGATTCTTCTCAAATCTGTCAGCATTCTCCATTTTCCACTTTTCTTTTTTATAA
>JAQQSU010015862.1:0-11072 GCA_028627135.1 Pseudochirops cupreus
CCTGGTGGGGGTGCTCTGGCTGTGCTCTCCTCCTCCCTCTCTCTCCCATGATCTTTCTTTTCCCCAAAGAAGGAATCGAGGGTTTGGGAGCTGTTCTTACTTTGCTTCTTATGCTTATTCTTGCTCATGGTTCTTCAGACCATGATTTTTTTTTAAATCTCTGTGGGGCTCTGCTTCCAGAAGGGAAAGCTCTGTCCCAAATCGCTGGGGTTCTCCCAGCTGCCATAGCTCTCAGGAAGATGCTGGGACTCTTCCTATTTACTTCCGGCTGACTGGATAATGAAGACTCCAAGACCGAGGCCCAAGACGGCAATCCGGATCCAGGCTGCTCAACATGAGAGCACTGGCCTGAGAACAATCGCTTAGTCCCCGTGCTCTCTGCAGGCCACGGGCGGGAAGCTGCAACGCAGAGGTGGGTGCAAAACCTCTGCCTTTCGCTTTTCCCGCTCTGGAGGCCTTGGCCCGACTGCTTAACTCTCCTATATTCACAATTCCCACTGAGCTAGTTCTGAACGCTGCTCTCAGCTGCCGTTAATCCGCTCACCTGAGGCTCCTCTGCTCCTCCCGTCCAGCTGCCCTCGGGGCACAGCCGCGGCTTCAGGCCAGGCTGGTTTCAGTTTGCAGTGCTGATATGGTTCCTTGTAGGCGAGCTGACTTTAGTGGGAAGTATCTTTGTGTGCGTTTTGGAGTTCCAGGATTGGTTTAGAGTCCTATTTTATGGGTATTTTGGGGTGGCTATGTGAGAGCTGCGATATGTTGCTGCTGCTACGCCACCATCTTGGCTCCACCCCCCCCCCCCCACCGTGACCTCTTGGTAAGGTGGGGGAGTGACTCTCCTCTATGGAGAATGAGGCCCGAGGGGGTCTAAAACTGAGATCAGAAAATGCCAAAAGGGGGGAACAAAGATTACTGAAAATCAAGTCTATGCACAGACCCAGGTAAGGAGAGGCCTAGGTGATTTGATGGTGGGTGGGGTTGACTGAGTCTGTCCAGGAGTTGGGAAATTCCTAGACTAAGAAGTCAACCTGGTCAACTGAGTCTGGCCAGGAATTGGGGAGATTAAGAGGCAGTTTTTAGGGGGGACGCTGACAAGCGGTACCTGATGAGGGCCCCCAGAATTTGTGCCATGGCACCCCAAGTTCTGGACCAAGAGGCTGATCGTCTGTCCAGCCAGAACTTGGATCTGGAAGCGGGGAGGGACTGGCTGATGGGCCATGTCACATGCTTCTGGTAAAGAGAAATTTTCAGCTTTTATCCACAAGCTGCTAGTCAATTGGGAAGAAATGTTTCCTTCAAACCCCCCCCCCCGCCGACAATCCCTTGGGAGATAAATTTGGCAAAGCTGGTTAAGACTGTTTGTTCTGTATTTTTTTTTGTTTGTTTGTGTGTATGAAATTTGTCTATTCGTGAAAGAGGGAAAATTTTTTACCAGATTAAAAAAAAAAGCCTTGGGAAGTTTAGAAATCTTCCTTCTCTGCCTAACTAAACTTAGAATGGAGAGAGAGAGAGAAGTTCAGATCTTTAGCAGATAATAGGTAAGTGAAACTTTTTTTTTTCTGTTTGTCTGAAATGCATAAGGCAGAGGTAGAAGGAGAAGCAAAGGGCCTGATTGTGTTAATTAGGGTGGGGGAGCACTACTCCTACCTCCACCACTCTTTAGAAGGTTGGAAGATAGTGCTGGTGAATTTTTAGCCTGACTTCAAACCAAGTCATAGGAAGTTGGAAGGGATAATGTCTATCTACCTTTCAGGCTCTATTGGAATTTAGTTCTAAAAGATCAGATAATCATTAAATTCCTAAGGCTTGAGAGAGAAGTTAAAAGATAACCACACCCAGTTAACTGGGTTCGAAACCCTTTGTCTATGATAGGAGATAAGAATGGGGTGGGGGGGGAGGAGTGGAGCCTCCACTGAAGGTGAAATGGAGATCACACAGACATAAGCACATGTCTTCTGAAAGCCACATGTCTTCTGAAAGGCCACGGTGTTGGCTTAAAGATATATTTTTTTAAAGTTATAAAGTTATAATTTAATTCCTGTGTAAGGTGGTTTGGAAATAAATTCACATAAAGTTTTTAGTAGAATATAAGTTTTAAACATTTCTAAATTATGTAATTTGGAAATATTTATAAACTCTGACGTTAAAACAATTTTCTTATTCCTATTCAGAAGCTGTTGAGTTATTTGAGGATATGGTTATGTATGTTAATTTGGATATAGGTGAAATGTGTAATGTTTTGGAATTTATAGTACTTAAGAAATTTGAATTTAGAGATGGGCACTGAGTATGGTAAAGATATTTGTAATTATTACTAGAACCAAAAGAAGCAGTTAGAATGATTAGCCCAATATATTGTAAACTGATCTAAAATGTGAGCAGAAATGGGTATTATCTATGTTGTAACAAAAGCAATTTTTTGTTTGTTTGTTTGTTTAAATGTTGTTGCAATTAGGAACTATGTTGTTCAAAGGGATAGAAAGTGAAGAATGGGACACTCTGACCAAAGTGCTGTAATATTTTTGAAATAACTAATTGGTAAATCTGTAAAATTCATTTCCTCATAATTCCTGGCCAGACTGTAATTATAATGAGAGTTAAATATTAGATTCTGATAAGAGAGAGAATGCTGGAGAATAGGAGTTTTGAATCACCCTCTGTCACTTAGGAAAAAAAAAAGGAGACAGGGGGTGGAGAGGGAGAAAAGCCTCTACTTGCTTTGAAAATGCAATTAATGTAATAATGTCATTGTGTTATTTAGTATAGTATCTAAACTGCAAAATCCTCATATATTGTAAAAACAGAGTGAGAGCCAGGAGTGCTGTCAGTTTAAATCTGAATTGGGTTGAAACTAAAAGATGGAGAAAAATTGTATAAAGTGTTATGTTATATATTGTTACTTCTGCTATTCAGAAAACCAGGTATATACACCCTTACCTGTAGTTATGAATGATACTCTGTGCAAGGTGAATTGAAACTGTGTTTTTGTAGAACTCTTATTGAGTAAATTAAAATATATAGATATAGATGATAGATAGATATATAGAGGGATGTGGCTCAATTTGAAAAATACATCCAGCTGAATTAAGGTCACTGGATTGGTAATTGAATGGTTTTTGAATTCAAAAGTTTAAATGTAAGAACATAATAATTGTGTTACTGATAAACAGTTGGGTTATGATATTTTGAAACATTGTAATTTAAAAAATCATTAACTTTTAAGTTTTTCTATATTTAAGAGGAAGTTTCAGTTAAGAAATATATTTGTGAGAAGTAATTATTGGTAATTGTGTGAAAAGACCTGTGAAACCTCCTAAGTTTTGTCAATTATGTGGGAAAGATTTTTATGATCAGAGAATTTAGAAATTGTGTTAAATTGTTTTTGAAAAAGGGGAATATTCTTATTAAGAAATGTTTTACAAGATCTTTTGTTATAAGATGAGTGACACGAGATAAGAAGCTCAGGTAGAGAAGCCTGCCTCTTAGTACTTTTAAAGACCAAGACTGTTGGCTGTTAATGTGTGGGAGAAAGAAGGGGTTAGGTGGCCCCTAGAAACCTCATCAATCCCAGGAAAGGAGCAATAAGAAATTTAAAATTTGTAAACAGAAAGTTAGTAATTATACAAAGACTTTGTAAGATTTCTGGTTATTTTATCAACTGTGTATCGATTTTGTAATATTCAAACTTACTGTGAGTTTTAGTTTCAGGCAGATTGCCTAGAGTTCTTATCAGATTAAGTAAGGGAATTTCTCCACTCCCTATCAGGAAGGAGGCGGAAAGGGGCAGCAGTTACTTCTTCAGACTCTGAAGAACCCCCACTGATGAGTCAGTTTTGAAACTGCCCCTTTAAAGTTGGTATAATTGATTTCTACTAATTGGTTTTTGGGACTGATTTGGAATATAGAATAGGAATTAATTATGCATATGAGTCTTGGTAAACCTTTGTGGTGTACTGTATGTTGCTTTCATAAAGGTTCAGTGATACTAGGAAATACTTTTAGAAAGGATGTTTTGCAGAAGACATTTTGCTGTTTTAATCTGAATTTGTGGTTATTGCATGGTATAAGCAAAAGTTAACATTTGTAATTGAATGTATAAGTAAAGGGTTTAGATTCCTGAAGTAAGAATAAACAAACTTGGGAGAACATTCTTCTCTGAATAATATAGGAATAATTAGACCAAGGCAAAAGAAGTTTGTGAAGCAAAGGTACAAACACAATGTTGAATCGTTGTCCCATAAACTAAGGCTGGGATACATCTGAGCTACTATAATAAAGTGTGTATTTAGGATCTGGGCTATTCAGCCTCAGATCATATTCCTTTTTATATATTAAAGAACTTGCTAAATGGGTATTTGGCCTAGTCATCTGCCTGTCACTAGGTATTTGTCTGTATGGAATAAGGTCCTTAAAATGTTTCAAAATGACGTTAGAATAATTGAGTATTGGTACAACTGATTGAGGGACCTAGCTGTTATTCTATTAATTACTGAAACTAGATCAGAAACGTCTTCTATGTGAGGAAAAGAGTTTCAGTGTGAGTTTCTTAAAGGGATGTAAATTATGGAATACTTTTGTCTTAATGGAAAAGTCAACTTCATTCAAAGTTTGTTACTATTGAGGAAATAATACCTGTTTATACTGTCTGTTCTGTGGTGCAAACATGTTTTATTACAAGCAACTTATTGATATGCACTGTTTTGGAATTAATTACTTATGGATCCTCCCAAGTCCTTTATGACAACTGGAGTAGAAGTCAGTCTCTCCTATAAGTAAATTCATTTGTGTAACTATTGAACTCAAGGATAGGAAACTTCTATCTGCAAAGTGTTGTTACTTATATTTACATGTATAGAGTTGGATCCTCAATAGCATCTGATCCTCCTAAAGGACTAGACTCAGAGTGGAAACTTCTGAGGGAATAACAAGATCAGATCATTCTGTATGTCAGATCTATCAGTTTGTGGAGTTTAGCCATTAACCTCTTTGCTTTGTCTAAGCAGAATAGTTATGTTAGTAAAAAGATAATAACTTATGAGCTATCTTGTTTATGGTTAAAAATGTAAAGGAGTGCTGAATAATTTGAATAATGGGTTTGAGAAATTTGGAAGGATAAATAAAGGTTTGATTGGGAATATGGAAGGCAGATAAGAAGGTCTGGGGACAAATGTGGGTTTATCCAAGGCCTACTGTCTCTGGATGGTGGTACCAGTTTTAAAGGGTTTTAAGTAAGTTGAGAAAGAGTTTGAGAAAGTGTCTAGGAAGACAGAAAGATTTGCAACTTGATTTGGTAATTAATAGGTCAGTTGAGTTTGAGAAGGAGAGGAAATAAGGGTACAAATGCAACTTTGAATCATTATTCCATGGACTGAGTTTGGGATTATGAAGTTACTGTAGAGAAGGTATATCTGTGTATATGAGTGAAATGGGGTCCCCTGGTGTATTTCAAAGTGATGAAAGAGCATTTGGGTATTAATACAATTAGTTGTTGGGATTAAACCAGAGACATCTTTAGTTGAGAGAAGAGAAATTTTAGTATGAGCTCAGATTAAGCATAATTATAAGAAGGTAGAGAAGTTTGGAAGTAGATGCACATCTATTAAAGCAATAATTTATAATCCCAATGAGAGATTTGATTTTCTTTATGAACAAGAATAAATATAGGAATGAATGTAGGTTATTTGAGGCTCACTTCAAAGATGTTCCTTAACCAATGTGAGATTATAATTATATCTTAAGCTGATTATTGATACTTGTTATTTAAGATTTGATGGGGCTGTTAACTGACTGTTTCTTTGAGTTCAACTCCAGATAGGAGTGTTAAGAGAGGCTGCCCAAGCTACCCAAACCACCAACCGATGGTGCCAGATCCTGTAAGATACAGGTATGAAGGTTGGAGGAACGACTGATCAGCATAAGCTGAGGTAGGATTCTTCTGACTGGGGTCTACCCGAAAGCACCTGGCAGATTTTAAGCTTGGCTTCATTGTGCCTGGAATTGGCATTCTGAAGTTTGGGAAATATGGTTCCCTCATTATAATTTTGTCCCTATTCTTGGTGGCAAGTTTCAATACTCAAAAGTTTTTAAATAAAACAGCAACAAATCTACTTGATTCTGGAACATCTTAAGTTACTATAAGATAAAGCTGCTAGGCTTAGTATAGGTATTCCTGTATGAGTCAGGGTCCTTTAGTTCTTTGTAATAATATGACAAGTAGGTCAAGGTTTGTGGGAATATTATTCCATTATTCAGTTAGAATTACATTTGTCTCAACTTTGTTATAATTAGTCAATGTTAAAAAGGAGGATAATTTCTGGACTACTTGGAAACATTTTAAATTGTTTTAATTGTGGGCTTAATGTAAATCCCTTAGTGAAATCCCATCCTCTTGGTGGACACACACAGGTTCTTAGATCTGCTTTTCTAAAGGAAAGCAACTCAAAATGGGTTAACAATCTTACTTTAATCAATCAAACACATATCATTTACCTAGTTCAGGGGGAAAAAGTCAGCACCCTGAACTTCAGAGAATGCAAACACAAGTTACAAGCAAACAAAGAAACAGATCAGCAGATGGGCTTCCAGTGTCTGACCATTACATCCATACCTATTCAGTTACCAGAGAGGGAAACACCAACATCTGGGTTTTTCAAAGCCGGGGGGCTCAACGGCTTCCCAGAGTCTCATCTGGCCAAATCACACAACTCTTCTCAAAGTGAGTCCCAAAGCAAAATCTCACATCAGGGCGTATAGATAGCCTTCTCCTGGCTCAGAGAATGTCACAGCGTTCTTGACCCACTGCCCAATCACAAAGCTACAAGGCGCGGGCATTCTCAAAAAACAAGCCTCCCGCCACAGGCTCCACATGACCACATTCAGCCCATTAGGGGGCAGAGTATACTTTCAAATCAGGGAAGGTTCTCAAAGCCACATAGCCATTTTAGCAAAGGGCCCAGGGGCAGGGAAGATCTTCAGATTCCCATAACAGGGTTCTGGAGTTGTCGTTTACATGGGTTCGAAGGTTCCTTTTGTAGGTAAATGAATGAAAGAAGGCAGAAGGAAGAGAAGCTGGGATGCAGGGCTGAAGATGGATGACCCTACGTGACCAGAAGACTTCCTCACATCTGGACAGCAGTGTGAAAAGAGACTTTTGGACTTTGAGAAGACAATTGTTATTATTTTCTTTTGAATCTCTGTATCTGTACTCATAAAGGGGACTGCCTCCTTGTATGTTGTCAATATGACGAGGGTTGCAAGGGTAATTAGAATTAAGAAAATTGGGGAAACTTCGAAAGGTATAAAAAAAAAGTAGGGATTTGTGAGGCATAATTTATAGTTAAGTTTCCCCATTCTTAAAAATCAAATCTAAAATGGCTTCAGTATTCACTAGGCCTAGGTTAAGGTCACCTGACCTTCCAGCAATCTGGGGCTTAGAGCAGTGGAGACCCTCCCCCAGAGCCAACTCAGCAGAAGATATGCCAAATAAGGTTAAGACTGCTTTCATTGGACACCCACATGTTTTCGGGTCCTTTGTCTCAGAGAGATTCCCACGCTTAGGTTGTGGGACAGCCCCCCTACCAATAAGAGTGAAGGCCAGTTGGGGGGTTGGGTTTCTGCATTGGAAGATTGTATAACCATAGGCTGGCTTCTACCTGTTGCTCTCTCCCTGCAGATGCCATGTTGGGTAACAGGGGCAGAGTCCTTTCTCATGAGAAAGAATAAAGACCTTTTCTGACCTTAGATTCAGACTCTGAACTCTTTCATCTCACACACTTCCTTCTCCTAGTTATTGTCCACATGATTTATTTGAATGAAGAGGTTTATGTCTGGTCTCATAGTCTTTTTTCTCATTGTGTCTCTTGCACAGTAATACATGGTTGTGTCCTCAGCTTGAAGAGAATTCATTTGCAGGTGCAGCATGCTGTTGCTGTTGTCCCTGGAGATGGGGAATTGTCCTTTCACAGAGTCTGCATAGCTTGTGATTTCTCCATTGCTGTTGATATATGAGATCCACTCTAGCCCCTTCCCTGGAGCCTGGTGGATCCAGTTCGTGCGATAACTGCTGAAGGTGAATCCAGAAGATTTGCAAGACAGGCTAAGTGATCCTCCAGGCTGTCTCACATCACCCCCAGACTCTTCCAGCTTAATATCACAATGGACACCTGTAAACAGAATCATTAAAGACAATAGTTACACAAATGCTTTACTTCAAAGAGTGTTTCCTTGGTCAAGAAACAAACAAAAGACAAAACCACCTTGTAAAAGAGACAGAATGAAAATTCCATTCAATCCAAAACCCATTGTTCAAATTGTACAGTGTCAGTTCTTAGAAGAGAAAGGCCACACAAAGGAAAAGCACCTCTCCCAGAGGTGCAGACACAGGTTTTTCATCCCTAGAGGGAGGAGCTGTATTTGCATGTTATTCTCTGTTTAATATGAAAAAGAGCAACTGCCTCCCCCTGGGATGAGTTCCCTCCCTAAGCTGCAGAGAAATGTTTCTCTGGGGAAAACCTGGGGAAGGTTAGAGACACTGAGAATTTAATGAGGACTGTGTCAACCTTGGAGGAGTGGGGCAGCATTCTGGAGATCACTCCTGACACCTCTGCTTGCTTATAGGGCTGTTTTTGTACATTCTCTTTGTAACTGGTTTTCATGTGGATTATGTACCCTCAATCCCATTCATGGTCCCCTTATATCCAGGGTATGCTCTGTTGGATTGAGAGAGGTCATTGTTAAGTTTTCAGTAGGAGCAGTATATTTCAGAAATCAGCAGATACTGAAAATCAGGGCTTGACTTGATTTTTTTTTATATTTAGACTAAACAAATGGATAGAGAAAATGTTCATAATATAGATTAAATTTAAAGGTGTAATGTGCAGTCATTTTTTTCTTCTGGAGAACTGGTGTTAAAAACAAAAAACAAAAAAATTTACCAGCACACACAAACTCATATCCCTCTGAGCCAGAGGAATGGAGGCACAAATTGGACAGAGCATAATAAAGCCTGATAAACCTCTTGGATCATCCACAAAGTTCCATGATTTGTTTCTCAGGACTCATTGTGTGTAGTGAGACAGTGACACAATATCCTCTGGAGAGTCTGAGCAAAGGTATAGTGAGCCTCAGCTTTCCCAGGGTAACCAGTAGGAGGCACACTACCTCCTACTGTTCGCAGTGGTATCAGAAGAGACAATGTTTTTCTGTTGTATGTACATTTTACATTAATTCTTCACTTATTGGGAAAAAATAGTTCTCATTAGGGACCATTAGAATGCTGGCAAAAATACAAGTTATTCTCCAACCCACCTTTGAGATTCTGGAATTTTTTATACTGTAAAGCCTTGAACTGGATTTTTTTTTCTCTATCTCTGTTTTTTCTTCCCCTAGAATAGGCCTTAAGTTTGTATTATCCTGTCATTGCCACATAACCTATAGGAAAAAAGAACAATTCAAAGAAGCTTACAGACTACAGTGAAATTTCTGTTTCTATAAAATATATCTTGTCCTCTCAAGCCCCCAAAGGCTCTCTGATCCCATATCATTTACAAGATCTCTTTCCAATATTTTCTCTTTTACTGGCTCCTAGGAAAAGTGTATACTTGTTACCTTCTTTAAGGAACTTCTCAACATTTTGTGATCTGTTTTCTGAACTTCTCACCCCAGTGAGTGTTTGGGTTTTTGTCCCTTATTTAAACATTCAGGAAAAAATGAAGTAGTTTTGTTTTTACAAATGTTTACTTGTGTATCCTAATTATATGACATAATTTTCTCTAACCTTTCTTTACCTTTCTCCCTTGTGTGTAAATATTCTTCTTTCCCTCTCCACTCATCTCTCAGGATCATTAAAACGTAACAGAACCACCCTCACCTTCTGTCTAATTAGATTTCCTCCATAAGGACACAATCTCCCCAGATCTGAATGTAAGGAATTTATCCTTGTTTAGTCTATGTTTATGTTTATGATAAAAAGAGAAGGGGAAAAAAGGGACAAGGGAGAAAGGAGTAGACATTCATACAAGGCCTATGTAATGGTGGGCACAGAAGTAGTTCACACCTTGTTTCAGCTATTGAATTAACATCTTGTTTCAGTTCAAGTTTCTTTTGAGCCTTTGATCAAGTCTGTTAAGAAACAGAAAGTGTGGGGGTGGCTAGGTGGTGCAGAGAATAGAACACTAGCCCTGGAGCCAGGAGGACCTGAGTTCAAATCTGACGCCAGACATTTAACAAAAAAAAAAAACCCAACTAGCTGTGTGACCTTGGACAAGTCACTTAACCCCAATTGCCCTACCTCCCCCCCCTCCAAAAAGCAAAAAACAAAATAAAACAAAAAAAGAAACAGAACATGTGAACCCCACAATTTGTGAACCCTAGAACTTAAGAACTCTTGCAACAGGAAGGGGAGTAGCTAATGACCATATATAAGGCAAGGCCCAGGGCTAGAGCCTGCAGAACTGAGAAGAGGACTCTTGTAGTGGCAGAGTCAAGAAGGAGAAAACCTGTGGTATCTTGGCACTCTGTTTGTCTGTTCTGTCTGTGTTGATGTTTGTTTGTGATACTTTGTGCAGAATCCTTGGAACCTTACTGGAAGCCCTGAAAGAGGATTTTCTGGTTGTATGGAGGATTTTGGAGGTCCTGTGACTTTACTGATGATTTGTGCTTACCTCTTGGTACTTGTTTGTGGGTCTGTGTTGATTTCTATGTTGATGATTTGTGTTGAGTTCTGAGACCTTATTGGTGGGTCTGAGTTTATTTCACAGACAGATAGTGAATTGATGATGGTGCCAGTAATGTATATGAATGTTATTGTGACTCTGTCAAGCTTTGTCTTCCCAGAAACAGGAATTGTGAAGGATTTGAGGTGGACAGGACACTGTGAGATTCAATATGAAATGGGAATTGGGTACAAAACTGGATGAAGAACTGGACAAGGAGTTGGACAAATGTATCAGCAATGCAGTATTCACAATGCCTACAGTAACTATAAATATGCTGATATAGTTATTAATCACAAAATGGAACAGGCTCTCTACATAAGAAATATAGATAGTGCATTCATTTAAATACCAGAAAACTGA